>OY720456.1:48686106-48703606 GCA_963082715.1 Harpalus rubripes | reverse complement strand
CGTGGTTGTAAAAAAGTGCTTTGTGCAGTGTGCCCAAATAGAACTTATACTAGGGAAAAATATTTCTAGTAGTGCCTGAAAATGAAGAAAGAAGAATGAAATGGTTGTCGCAAGTAAAGATAAAAACATAAAATCAAAACTTCTTTGTTTTAAAGATCATGATGCTCTCAACTCTCTGGCTGAAAAGGATCTATTCCAAACAATGTGTCGCTGGAATATGTTATATATGTTTTAATATTGTTGTATTTTCTATGTTCCTGACACGAAATAAATTCAAAAGTCATAATAGAAAATAAAGTGTGTGTGTACGTCATAAAGTATCAGGTGTCAACTAAAATGGAGAAAAAAGAGAACGGGGAAGAAAATACAAAGCAAACATGTTGGAGAATTTGTAATGAACTTAATTTAATTAATGTTAACATGTGTCAAACTTATTTTACAGAATAAAATTTACTTCCTCGGACATCGGTCGAGTAATTTATTTTGTAGCTAGTATTTTTATTCTTGTTTTGACGAAAATCTATATTAAACTCTTTTACTTCAAGAGTAAATTTTACTTTGTTAGTGCTTTACTTATCCATCTTTTTTAATACTGGGCATTAAACTATGAAATATAACGCTATAATATAATAATAAATAACTAAGGATTACGCTAAAGAACTAAAAATCACGCTGCACTATAAGTCAGACCTTATGTCACATAGTTGTCATTAAATCAATCATTGTCGTTGATGTATAATAAATTTGTTTTCTTTTCATCATCTTTCGAGTTTTGTCATTGGCTAATATCTTTCCGACGTCACAGGCAGTGTAATTTGGCGCCAAATCAAAAAGTATATTTGTCTCACTAAAGTATTATGAACTGTTTATTGCTAGGATACAGTGTATATAAACATATCTATAACAACCGGGGCATTATATAAGGGCATATTAGTTCATTATGCCCTCATTATAACCGATCATCGTTTATGAACTCTAAATTAGAAATAATATGAACGGTATATAATGAAAATTATGTTCTTTTTAATTAAAATTCATTACAATAATAATGATTGATTACAACAATTAATACATTAATTGATTACAACAATTAATACATTAATTGATTACAACAATTAATATAACAAGAAAACAGCTTTGAAAGCACAACAGAGAAATCATTTTTAAATTAATTATAATACTTAAAATTGATTACGAAAAGGACCTTAAAAAGCAATTGACTTATTACACATGTAAATAGTAAGTACGTCGAATGAGCCCGTCCAACTTTTTTTGAATTATGTTAATGTTGAATGTTACGAAGAATTTAAAAATAGAAATTCCGTATTTTTTGTTTCCATGAAATTACGCTTAATAACGCCTAAAATAATTATTAAAGTTTTGGCGCGAAAGTTCTGACGTTAGCGTCACTCTGTCATAAGTAGAGAGAACTGACATACGTTACAATTAATATGGCAATATATACTATTATTCACGAAAGATGACTATTCAAGGTCATTTGTTCGAAGAAAGAATACACATCACTTTGCAACAGTAGCTTAGCAACATTTTGTATTAGAAAGATTATTTGATTTACGTCTGTTTAATTTATGTGGTGTGACAGATATACGTAAATAGCGGCATTACTTTCTAACACACTATAAATAATAATGACGTATGTCGTAGAATTACAGATACCTAGTTATCTACTATACTGCCCTCTGTGCTAGTATTTACCCAGTGGCGTTGCCGTTTAAATCAAATTATTATTCCTTGGTTTATAGTTAAGTCTATGTTTGTGCATTTTGCAAAAACATAAGTGAAGAACATAAATCTTTCAGAACGGCATTATTTAGAAAGAAACATAATTTTCAATTAAATTACTCTTATTTTTTCAGTTAAAATATGTCCATAAATATTTCAGGTTACACGCCTATGCATACAAAATGCAATGAAGTTATCTGCAAGTAATATTATATCAGACGGCTCAGAAATGACCTTGAATAGTCATCTTTCGTGAATAATAGTTTACAACAAATGTTGCATGAATAAAAATACATATCCATTACAAACTGTGATCAAAAATCTTTAGAGCTCATGGTAATAAAGTAAGCTAAATAGTTATTATATCATTACAAAATATATATTTGTTTGATTTACTTACAAGAATAAGAGTAATGTCAAAGGTTAATTTATGTAAAACTTCAATAGTACATATTATACATAAATAAACATCAGGTAAGTACAATTAATAATTTTTGTTCGTTTTCATAATCAAGTTAATTATTCGCTTTAATTAATGTGACTTTAAGACTTTCTTTAATATAATATTGAAGTTTTCATACTCACCAAATGCCATTATTATAATTAAAATATTATTTAAAATATTTTCTATTTATCATTAAATACAACAAAGACAATATTGATTACAATAATCAAAGCATAGTTCATAATAAAAAGTAATTTGACATTTACATTACTATTTACTAAATGATTACAACAATGACATGTATTGAGATTATAATAAATAAAACAAATTATAATATAAATTTATTTCATAAGTAAATTTTCATTTGATCTTAATAAAAAATTGCTCGGATATATTAAATATGTGTTTGTTAGAGTATGTATAAAGCCAATAGCGAATTTATGAGCAAAATATGAATGGTCCACTTTATAGTAACATTTTCACAGGAAAACTGGACTACTGTAATGACGCTGACGTCACAACATGGCGACCATTTTACGCTAAAAACTTTAATTACCTACATTATTATAGGTATTGGCGAAGAAAATGAACTCGTAGCCATCTGGTGGTAAAATTATGAACTTGCCAGAGAAGTAATCAAAATGTTGTTTTTACGGTTGTAATACTTCCCTTTAAACAATACTGCACTTCAAATCAATTTACGTTTAAAAATATATGAACCCTACATACTCATTTCCTTGTCAAACACTGTACAAGTTTTGACAATTACTCTTCTCGCCGGCCATTTTATGCAAATGGTGCTGCCTCTATCGGTCATTTTCGTTGCCAATAAAAATACAAAATATATAGCAATTTTTGATTCGTTTTCATTTATTTATATTGAAAATTCATATGCGACATGTAATTTTTAAAAAGCCGACGACTTGGACAGGCCCATTGCAGACTGCAATGTTTCGCATTAATTTTTGACGGATGATGGATCACTAATTTTTTTAAGGACTATATTTATCCACGTTTGAATTCATTTTTGATATTATTTACTGTCACATGTGACACATCCAAAGCAGTACAAACTCTCTAAAATGTAATAATATTCAGAAATAAGTGCATAAGAAATAAAGAACTGGGATCTGTCATGTGAAAACGAACCTCAAAATAATACTTACATCTTCTACAAACGAGAATGGAATAATTAGGGGAACGTTTATACGTTTTGTCTTCCTCAAAGTATGCAGAAACATTCAAAATAATTTCTTTCCACTGTTTCGATAAAATATCTTCCGAAGCATCAAATTTACCCATTCCATAATCTCCAACGATATAGAACGTTGATGTTTTAAAAATAAATAAATGTTGATAATAAACAAAACAATTTAACAACATCCTTAGCAACGCCAAAGCTTAAGCATTATTGTAAACAAAATAATTATAAATGAAAACTTATTTCATATATTCCAGTGAGACATAAAATCTTGTATGCACCACGAGCGTTACTAGATGATAATGCCCATCGGACGACATCTATCCCTCGGGCCTAAGGCCCTCGGGCTAGATCCTCGTCGCCCTCCTGGCATTATCATCGTAACGCCCTTGGTACATAAAATACTATTATAAACTGCTACTGTGCTTAATATATACATAAATTTGAACAGTAAATAATATTTAATAATACTGTAGAACACACTTATTCGAATTTCAGAAGAAAAAAGATATGTTATTTTTTTGAAACACCTCATTGTGTGTGTTTCAAGCGCAAATGGACATTGTCGATTTTGAGAGAATATCCCATTTTGCGCACTTAACACAAATAACTATTCCCTAAAATAATATAAACCTACAGCGATTTTATTCCTTTATGTGCAGTGGAAAAATATCCTTAGATTAGGTAACCTCTGAATCTAAATTTGTAAACTAATCATTAGTTTAATTTGTGAAAAAAGTTAAAGTAAGTGAAAACCAGTAAACAGATCTAAACTTAGTCAAATTGTAAAACTATTTTTGTTCGTGTTAGCTTTCCTGAAAAATCCTAAATTATCCACCAACTTCAGGACTTACCACCCTTGGCATTTCGAGGGCAACTTAAGCCTCGGGTAAACAGACCGTGCATTAGCCTGAACACACAACATGTGGGACTAAATATTGGCATTATTGCACAAATAACCCCATGCGTAACGCACGCCACTGGAACCGCTGTTAGTCTTTTCATCGCTAAGATATTGTCAATAGGATTATTGAACAGAACGAAGATATTTGATATGATGTATAAGGAAGTAGAGAAGATGGAGATAGCAAATATTGGGAAACGATATGTCATAATTTTTCTATATGTTGTTTTCTCAAGATGTATTTACCATTGTACTGCTGAAATATCCTTTATAATGAAAATGATCGTTACATAAGAATAAAATCAAGATGATACTTTTATTTATTTGCAATATTTAAGGGATAATTTTCGAAAAGCTAAATAAATATAATTTATGTCTCACTAAAGTATTATGAACTGTTTATTGCTAAGATACGATGTATGTAAACATATATCTATAACAACCAGGGCATTATATGAGGACATAATAGTTTATTATGTCCTCATTAATAACCGATCATCGTCTATGGACTTTAAATTAGAAATAATATGAACGGTATAATGAAAATTATTTTCTTTTTAAATATAACTCATTACAATAATAATAATAAGGATTGATTACAACAATTAATACATTAATTGATTACAACAATTAATATAATATGATAACAGCTTTGAAAGCACGACATATAAATCATTTTTAATTTAATTATAATACTTAACATTGATTATAAAAAGGGCCTTAAAAAGCAATTTACTTTCACCACACATGTAAATAGTAAGTACGTGGAATTGCAGACTGCAATGTTTCGCATTGATTTTGAACGGATGACGGATCACTAATTTTTTGTGGACGATATTTATCCACGTTTGAATTCATTTTTGATATTATTTACCGTCACATGTGACAGATCCAAAGCAGTACAAACTCTCTAAAATGTAATAATATTCACAAATAAGTGCATAAGACATAAAGAACTGAGATCTGTCATGTGAACACGAACCTCAAAATATAATACATCTTCTACAGACGAGAATGGAATAATTAGGGAAACATTTATGCGTTTGTCTTCCCCAAAGTATGCAAAAGCATTCAAAATAAATTCTTTCCACTGTTTCGATAAAATATCATATTCACCAATTCCATTATCTCCAACAATATAGTACGTTAATGTTTTAAAAATAAATAATAAATGTTGATAATAAACAAAACAATTAAACAACATCCTTAGCAACGCCAAAGCTCAAGTATTATTATAATCAAAATTATTAAAAATGAAAATTTATTTCACATATTCTAGTGAGACATAAAATCTTGTATGCACCACGAGCGTTACCATTATTTAACTTAGGCCGGATATTGGAGAACATTCCAGGTCTTATTCGGTATATTTTTATTAAACAATTTTATTATTTATCAAATATAACATAATTATATTTCCCACAAATTTTGTTGCACATTAGAGCGTACTAACCAGCTGGAACGAATTGATAAAATATGAAAATGTACATAATTTGATGACCTCATATTTCAAATGACTCTAAATGTCTGTAAATGACTGTAACCACCTCAATTAAATAATTCTATGCTTGAAATAGGGGTGGCAATCCGTATTGTAAAAGTGCAAATGGGAATTCAAAACGAGAACGAATTTACAAACCAAAATATTACGTGATGTGGATGGGATAGTAGGGCAGGTAATTACGGTTCAGTGTCAACGATCGCAATGTTACAATAAGTGTGATTTATTAACAGAACGCGCGTACATAACATCGCAAGAATGGGAAGCATTGATTTCGTATTATTCATACACAAATATGCAATCGTTGAATCAAAATATACAATTATGAATATAATTAAATGTCGTGATAAATAAAACTGTTAGCAGTACAATGAAATATTCATTGTTTTGTTAATATTTATATGTGCATATTAATTAAAATTTATAAATAATTATTATTATTTCGTTGTTGGTTGGTCCTCAAAATGTTTGTTGTACAGTTCCCTCCAAAAATATGGATGTAAACAATTATTCACGAAAGATGACTATTCAAGGTCATTTGTGAGTCGTCTGATATAATATTACTCGCAGATAACTTCATTGCATTTCGTTTGCATATGCGTGCCACATGAAATATTTATAGACACATTTTAACCGAAAAAATAAGAGTAATTCATTTGAAAATTATGTTTCTTTCTAAATAATGCCTTTCTGAAAGATGTATGTTCTTCACTTATGTTTTTGCAAAATACAAAAACCTTGACTTAACTTATAAACTAAGGGATAGTAATTTGATTTAAACGTCAACGCCACTGGGTAAATATTAGAACAGAGGGCAGTGTAGTAGATAATTAGGTATCTGTAATTCTACGACATATGTCATTATTCTTTATAGTGTGTTAGAAAGTAATGCCACTATTTACGTATATCTGTCACACCACATAAATTAAATAGACATACGTTAAATAATCATTCTCTTTCTAATACAAAATGTTGCTAAACTACTGCTGTAAAAGGGTGTGTATTATTTCTTCGAACAAATGACCTTGAATAGTCATCTTTCGTGAATAATAGTGTACTATTATTCAGGAAAGATGACTATTCAAGGTCATTTGTTCGAAGAAAGAATACACATCACTTTATAGTAGTAGCTTAGCAACATTTTGTATTAGAAAGAGAAAGATTATTTGACAGATATACGTAAATAGTGAAATTACTACCATATAAACAATAATGACATATGTCGTAGAATTACAGATACCTAATTATCTACTACACTGCCCTCTGTGCTAATATTTACCCAGTGGCGTTGACGTTTAAATCAAATTATTATTCCTTCGTTTATAAGTTAAGTCTATGTTTTTGTATTTTGCAACAACATAAGTGAAGAACATAAATCTTTCAGAAAGGCATTATTTAGAAAGAAACATAATTTTCAAATTAATTACTCTTAGTTTTTCAGTTTAAATGTGTCTATAAATATTTTATGTTGCACGCCTATTCATACAAAATGCAATGAAGTTGTCTGCAAATAATATTATATCAGACGACTCACAAATGACCTTGAATAGCCTTCTTTCGTGAATAATAGTTCACACTTATGGCCAGCTGCATCAACGTAACTTAAATTTTAAGAATTTCTCAAATTGGCAATATTATGACAAAATGAAATTTCAAATGAATTAAGAGTATTGTGCATTGCTGTCAAAATGTTGATATGCATTTGTTTTGTTCAAAAGTCCCTTAAAATTTAAGCCTTGTTGGTGCAACTGGTCATTAAAGATCTGTAAAAAGCAATATACCGAGAGTTTTTTTTTTTTATAAGTAAACAGGCGTATGTCATTACTATTCTTAGTTATATTTAAAATGATTGGCAACAATGTATTATCGCGTTGATACTTTCCGTCACCTTTAGGTAAGGAAGGTATTTATTTAATGCTATTATTAATATTAAAGAATATTTTATTCTCTATAATATTTAACTACATTTTATATTTCATATTAGTAGTTAAAAAATCTGATGTGCCCGACACTATACCTCCCGCCGTTTGATTTTTATTAATTGAAATATACATACTTACATATTTACTTATACTGGAAACTGTATTAAGATCCATTCCATTTGACTAGGGTTCTATTTACTATTTTCTTTTTACAACGTTACTATTAATAATTTGAAATGGTTAGTTCTTTGACAGTGACATTTATCTGTCAGTTACATACATTTGTAATATAAATATAGAGCGGAGGATCCACACCACAGACTATCTATACCTAACGGCAACAGACACGACAGATAGTGTTATTTTTAAAACTGCAGTTACGCAGCGCTAACTACCGACGTTAGGGTGAACTAATAACAACTACATCCACCCTTAATACATGAAAGTTCGCCAGTTGCCGGGATTTTTAAATCAAGGACTGTAATTATTACAGAAATATATTATAAATAAAAGAACAATTAGGTAAAAAGCTTTTTATATACAATTTATTTTTTTACAAAACAAGATAAATGTATTATGAAAACTCCAGTCACGTTAGTTAATTTGTTAAAATATGCTCAGTCGAAATTTCAAATTATCGAAAGATACAATAAAATTATGTACATATAATTGTAGCAACCCTGAAGAAGATTTGAGAAAAGTGGAAACGTTAGCCGAGTATATTTTAATAAATTGACCAGCGAGAATAAATTTATATGACTTCGTTGAAAGTATATCTACTTTGTTTTATTTACACTTCTGGAAGAGAATCTTGCCGCTTTTCCTGTTTAATGACAGAAGTCTTTCTGTCTTTTGTTGCCTGGAACACATTTCCTTTTCTCGGCGTCAACTGATTTTTCCTCTTGACTCCAAGATGTTGTACCGTGATCGTTCCTATGCCAGAAAGAAACTATAATTAGATATTTCTTAATTGTAAATTTAGTATATAACTATAATGCGAGTGTAATTAATTATCTGATATTTCAAAAATTAAAGAAAACACTTTTTCAATAACATAACTACGATCTGTTTGATTTGTTAACAACCTAAAGCAGGATCACATATATTAAATAGAGTTTTTACTTAACTATAGAAAACGTACTAAAAAAATTAATGTTTCATATACATAATAACGCAACCCAAATTATACCACAACGGTCTTCTACATAAGATACCGAATAAAAATTGTTAAGAGTACATACCTTCAGGAAGTACAGGACGGGGTATTTGTCTAAAATTTAATTCTTTCTTCTCGGGTGTTTGAAATTGCCTATCATCAAAATGAAGTATGCACACTGGACATCGATGAACGAGCTTGTTAAATGGTAAATCCACTAAATCTAGCCTATTCATATTACGTAGCCAATGTTGTCGTTCTTGGAAAACAAAATAATGTACCACGTTCTTCCACTGGTAACGTATTTGTCACACATACTTCGTATTCACATCTCTATAAAAAGATAGATAATTAATCTTCAGTTCCCAAACTGATAAAAATTTGTTTAATAAAATTTGCTAATCATATAGTTAACTAAAATGATTACTATTTATTAAAACTGTATAAGAAAACTTAAAACATTAAAATAAGTATAGATAATTGATACTTACTTTACTCATGGATGCTCATTATGAAAGATTTTGCATCCACAATACAAAGCACTTGCTGACAAACGAGAAAAATAACTTTATATTTGAAGCAAAGTATATTATATGAAGATCAGATTATAAGTGATTATCAAAAGATTTTACGATTTTACTTTATTAAACATCTTTGCTCGTAAAGTAAACTTCAAACTTGAATCTCGCTGACGTTTAACAAAACAAATTCTTATTGGCTAAAATCGAACGAGTTGAAACAATCACAAACAACCCGACCTCAGCGCAACTACCGACGTTAGGCTGAACTAAAACCGTTAGACGCGGGAATTCATTGGTCAGCGGACTGATCCACACATTCACATATAGACATATACACATACATACACACAGACATCGTCGTGAAAATGTTAAAATCGGATGCTACGGACCTTAAAACGTGGTCATTTACCAAAATCTCGATATATGATTCTTAGCACGATCCCTATACGTCCCTTACTAAGGGTAGCGGGAGGTAAAAATTATAAAGAAATTCAATTTCATAAATTAGCCAGCTATGCTATAATTATGGAAACAGCTACTATATTAAGAAAATTTTGATTGAAAGATGTCAGTGTCAAGTGCAATTTTGTGTTATAATTTTACTGGAAATATACAATATTTTGTTGGAAACTTTCTGTATGGAATTTGTATAAAATACATACAACTGCTGGAAGGTAACGTACAAGAAATATAGAATCTTTTGCAAGGAACTTTCTGCAATAATTATCTCGAAATGTCACTAATGGGTGCATATATTTATTTCAACAATAGCTGACTATAAAATTATTAACGCTTAATAGTATATTTGAATGGGAAACTTAGTAATCGCTATTCACTTGTTTTTCTACATAAATGTTTGAAATTTGGTAGGAATACTTTTCAACACTGTGTGCAACAGATACAAATTTAGAATCCATGTCTCAATGTACATCGGAGTTAAGGAGTATTAAACAGGATTATATTTTTAACAGCCACCCTGTATATAGAGGTAGAGTAACTTTCTCACTTTATGAAGTTATATCCCCAGTTATTTTACTAATCCTAATGGCCTATAAATCCTCTATTACCGCTTTCCAATCAACTATAATCTATCCGGATGCGATTTTTACTCTTATAATTAAAAAATCAATGCAAATTACATTTGTTAATTGCCAAAAATTTAAATATCAAAGCACTTAGGACAATGAGTGTTATCGTGAGTAATTAGGAAGGGTGCAACACCCCGATGGTCACTTGTTATGCGTTGCGAGGACCTGCAGATTACAGAGATGGCAGCACAAGATGACGCACTAATTGATAGGGGTAGGTCTTAGCCCTTTCAGGGTTGAGGCAGGCAAGGGACCTTCAGCAAAAATCAAACGATAGGGTGGTATTTATTAGTTGCCTAAACTCATTTAAGGAGCAGGGGAATTCTACTTTTAAAGGAAAGGATACTGTTAATGTCCCTGGAGGCAGTGTCGCTCGTTGGGTAAAAGGCGCTTTTGTGAAATATTTCAGTGACACATAATTGTTTAATTTACAAATTATACACGTTTTACACTATACTTTTGAATTTCCGAAAAATGAAATTTCTTTTCATTCTTGTAATCAATATTACTAAAATCGTTTGTTGTAATCAACAATTTTACAGTTATTGTGTGCAATATAACAATACCAGAAAATTATCCGTTTGACAGGAATTTTTTTTTTTTTTTTCGTATTCTTGCATTGAAATGTGCATCGCCTAAGCAACGTCCGAAACGACAATTTCCCAGGTCTCCACTAGACAAGCGAGCGGGAAATTTTGGAAAAAACATTCTCCTATTTCTAAAGCATTTCTTAACGAAATATGTTTATAATAAAAAAAGTATAGTTTGTCAAACATTCTTTCGCTTAATAATAATATAAGCAAATGGTGGAATTTTGAATGAAATTTAATTTTAAAGTAATGAAGTTAGTGCATTTGGTTCACAATATTGGCAACAAGATCTGCTTGGCGGGAGTCGACAATACAGAGCACTCGGGAAGTCGGTAAAATATAACCAACAAACATAATGTAAATAGACCTTTTCAATTTAACTTTTATCTCGTTCTATCGCCGCAAATAGTAAGAAAATGGCGCCAACAACTGCCTGTTGGGCTGTCAAACGAAACGTCAAAATATTGCAGTCATTAAAATACTTGTATTCTCAATAAAAATTTGCGTCGCTAAACATTTTAAAGTTATTTGACATATTTCTCACATTTTACGTCTAATTCAAGGTCTAATTTTTTTAGAAACAAACGCCAAGGAACTCAGTTGTTCTTACTACGCGCAGATCTCCATTGCGCATATATTCTATCTCTTTAAATTGGAAAGGTATATTGTAATAGTAAATTAGAGAAATTCAATATCGGTATAAACGAAATATTAAATTATCTTACTATTATTTCAGAATTGTAAATCATAAGCATTTAGTTCCCAGATAGCACAAATGTTCTCAGAATATTCTGAGAAAGTCCTATATATGTCTTCTATATTCCAAATATCTCAGGAATGTCCTAAGAATATTACGAATATATTGGTATATTACTGTAATATTCGAGCTAGAATATTCTATGATTATTTATTTTAATATGATCAGGATATTATTATATTATTCCAGAATATATGGGAATATTTCAAGTATATATCATTGAGAATATTCTCCGCATAATATATTCAAATCAACGTTGGAGTGAGTATTTATATTGGAGCTATTTTTGCGTTCTTAATGCGAAATAGGCTTAATGTTTATATAAAATTAATGTGTTGCATTTCACAGTATTTACGTTAATAGTGTTTTGTCTATCACCATACTGACTTGTTCTTCAGCTTTGGTTTGAAATAGTAGCGCTAAACCAAGTAAAGCTATGTTAGAATTACAATAATTTTCTAAGCTGCGTGCGTTTTTAAACAATATCCAAATATAATAATTTTATTATTCATTATCATGGTAATTTTATAAATATTACTACCACAAATAATTATTCTACTATTTCTTTCATGTTTATTTCCTCATATTAACATTTCGACGGTACGGTTTATTTGTATCATTCATCGTTGCTAAGGTAACAATGCCATGAATACTCCTAAACGTTAGTAACTTTTGTTTATTAATCAGTTCAAATTAGAAGGGTTTCAATAATTTGGGATAAGAAACATGTAAGTACATTATATTTACATATTATATGCTGTATAAACTGCATCACCATTTGGTATTTACATTATTTGCTGATTAGATTTTTGTAAACAATACCCAAATATAAAAATTTTAGTGTTTATTTTCACGGTAATTTTAAAAATATATTTGTGTAACCACTATAAATAATTATTCTACTATTTATTTAATGTTTATTTCATCATATTTGAAATGGTTCGATTTGTTTGTATCGTTTGATGTTGCTATGGTAACATCTATTGTTTGTAGTCTGTAGCTTCTGCATCTCATATCTCATCTGCAGTTCGCCCGACCCACAGCGTTTGATGATTACTCAGCACAAATCACAAATTTAGACAATAGCAGTTTGAGTACTCAGTAATAATTTGGGATCAAAAAACAAGTACATTGCGTTTATATACATATACTGTATAACTGTTTGTATAAATTGTTGATTAGGTATTGTATACAATGTCCAAATATAGAAAAAAACTTTATGTCTGCAAGATGGCTTAAGGATCGAATGAACAAGAAAAACTGAAGTAAGTAATTTTACTATATTTATAGCCCTTGGCGATTTTATTATGACAATAATCGAATGCACTAATTTTTATATCTTTATTTTAGACTAGTGAACACCTTGGCTTCACCCGAAAGCAAAAACTGAATGCCAATCAAAATTAGCGACATAATCATGAGAAATTAATTTTTCAAGAAGGTGAAGTATACTTTCTGTAATTATATACAAATTCGTACTAACATATTTTTCAATTTTAGATGTAAATATACGGCTGTTGATCGTGACACTACTACTCCAGAAAAAGTAATGTAATTCATACGAATAATACGTAAGCAATACCATCCATATCTGCGACTTAAACATTGTAAATATGTATGTAAATTTATTAGCCACAAAAACATTGAACTTAGATGTCTACCTCTGGGGGTACCATTGAAAAGTAAAAAAATTCATTTTTTATATAAGTGCACGAAACACGAATGTAATTTTTATTTTTAATGAATATATGTATCTATAAATGTGTAGACTATTCATTATCTCCCATATAATATCCTAGAATATTCCAGTGAATATATTATGTAGTAATGAGGAATATGTTTGTTTATTCCCCAGAATATACATGAAATATTCCATAGGATATTGTGCGGATCATCAGGGAATATTTTTTTTCGAGACATCAACATATTCCTGGAATATTCTCTATATATTCCAGGACATAAATAGGGAAATCCTGGAATATTCAAATATTCTTAGAAAATATTCGTAGCATATTCATGTCATATTTTTGTGCTATCTGGGTTCTTTGCAAAATGCTTGCATTTATACAGGATGTAAATGAAATAAGTGCATTAAATTTAACCAGTAATGTAACTCGACGAGAGCAACAATATTTCTTAATAACTTTTTTTTCTAAGTCTTTTAGATTTTGAGTTAAAATTCTTTAAAGATTTACTGCCTATTTCGTTACCCGCCCATGGAGAACAAATGGCTGCTGCCGTATTTAAGTGGGATACAAACAGCTCAAAAATTGTCGATTATCGGTTACACTTGCAGTTACAGTAATTAATAAACGAATCAACGGAAATAACATTTATTATTAATAAATTCGTGATAGTACAATTTTTAAAATAAAGAAATATAATTTTGGATGACAAAATTATAAAGTTATGTATTAAACCATGGTTTTAATCACCTGTGAATAGAGGAGAAGACAAGGAAGAGCAAAAGTATAGTTATTAGGTTATGAGATGATTATTTATCGTCGACAAATCATAATAGTTTAAATACGTTATTCAAAAAATGTAAGTACAAACTCTTGTGCATTTAAACGAGGTACGTGAGTACCAATAATTAGTCATCCATGTATTGTTCCCGCCCAAACATTTTTAATGAAAATTTTTACAGCATTTTCGTCTGTCGAGATGTGTATTGTGCATAATAAATACACCTTCTCAAGTAAATTAAGCCTCATTAATGAACATTATGAGCCATTCCCAAAATTGAAGTCTGTTAGGTATGTGCTGAAAACATTGAACTTTTTGCATATGGTATGGATACAACTGTTTTTTAAAAATTGTCATATGTGACACTCCGTATTGTGATAAAGATGTACAAGATTAACAAATGTGCGAATATTAGGAACAGTATGATTTGGATTGGAAACGCTCCGTCTAAATGCGGTGGCAACTCTATAACACTGTCTTTATATCAACCACAAATTAAAATGTAGTAAAAATACGAATAAATAAATAAACCATACGTAAGTAATTGCAATGTCTGTGTACTCGCTATTTGTAAACGTAAGCATTTTGACAGAATTTTACCTTATAAACAAGTTTATTACTAATGTCAAATTGCTAAAACAAAATTTTCAGAGCTATTGCTACTGCATTCAATTATTAGAAAATACTTGGAACGACTTGTCAATTTACGGGGTTGGCTAAAAAAATATGCGATTTCGAGAAAAAGTTATTAAGAAATATTGTTGCTCTCGACGAGTTATATTACTGTTTAAATTTAATGTACTTATTTCATTTACACCCTGTATAATGGATTCATTGTCGGATTCATTTTTGTAATCAATATTCTTGAGTTACGTAAAAATGTAAAAAAAAAACATTTACCTTGTTTAACAATGTGTGTAATCTTTAATAAATTAATTCAACTACATAAAATAAACTGTGCAGAAATTCCCGACGATGGTTAATTTAATATATTCCCCCATTTTACAACCCTGTTTAAAATTGCTGACCATTCTCCATGTGGAACATTGTAGCAAAATTATGAAAATTTTATAGTCTAGTGCAAGCCCTTCAGCTCAGTAATATAATTCCCCGGCAAACTTTATATCCGAGAGTAAATGAAGGAAACCGTATGTAGTCGTTGGGGAACTTCTAAACTCATTAATTAAATGGTAACAATATTCAAACTATACTTTTATGACGAGAAAAACTTGATAGGAGAAGAGGGTGTTAAGAAATCCACACACCAGGTACTGAACTAGATAACACAACGAATATAACCTATAAAAAAAAATTGTTGAAATTTATGCCGAAACTTATGACATACATACCAAACAAAGGAGATTAGATTAAGGACTTGATTACAACAAATAATTTCTTGATTACAATAAAGAAAATTTGATTGCAACAATAAAAATGACTAATCAGGCAAAAAATAGTAAATTTCTTTTTCTAATTTTAATATTCCTAGATGCAATTAATGGCTTAATGATTAGAAATTTCAAACGCAGGTCATATGAAAAATGTGGGTGAAATGTTCTACTAATGGTTTTGAAAAAGGCCAAAGGATAAAAAGGTAAGTTCGTAGCAATTAAAATATGCAAAAAATAATGAAAGCAATTTAGCGTGAAATGTGAAGGTGTGGATGATATTTTTACAAGAACAAAAAGTCAATATCTGTTTCATTGTTCATTACATTTTAGTGGGAGCACTGCATAATTACACAAAGCCATTAACATGCACACAAGAACGGTTCTCTAATGCCAGATATAGAACACCTCAAATTCTTGGTAATTTTTTTTATTAAACCTACTCAAATAGTGACGGAATATAGTTTAAAAAATTGAATATGTTATTCAAGTATTCAGTATTCTGTCATTATCAGTAATACTAGCTGCAATAGACCTTTTCAATTTAACGGCTATCTCTTTCTATCGCTGCAAATAGTAAGAAAATGGCGCGAACAACTGCCAGTTGGGCTGTCAAACGAAACGTTAAAAATATTAGTCATTAAAATACCTGTATTCTCGGTAAAATTTGCATTGTTAGACATTTGAAATTCAATAAAAGCTTTTGTAACTTATTTTGATAAGATTTTCTAAAATTATCTGACATATTTCTCACATTTTACTCTATTTTTTTTTTTAAACAAACGCCATGGATCTCATTTGTTCTTACTAAGCGCAGATCTCCATTGCGCATATCTTCTATCTCTTTAAATTGAAAATGTCTATTGTATACGCTTATACCGCAACGCTCAAGGCGACGCCAATCGGCCGAAAATGCAATACTTGAGCTGACACAAGTATGTGTATTCAATAGGGTTTACGTGTTTTTTATAATTTTAAAAGATTTTATCATCGATCGATAATTACTGGGTTCAGTAGAAATAATTTTGAAAGTAAAAACCCAGAATTCTGAAATTTGATCAGTTGAATAATATATTAATAAGTAATTTTAATACAAGAAACTAAAATATTTTAATAAATAAAGAAATAATTTGTAAATAAACTTAATTATAATTCAGTCTTATCCAGGGTTTAATTTAGACTTTTATGGGCCCTAGACAAAAAATATTTTTCGGGCCATCATCAAAAAACTATAGGACCGATAATTTTACAAAAAGACAATGCAGCTGTGAATATATCATAAATTAAATTGTATTAGAATTAAAGAAACATTCGTGATTAGCCATTTTCATTATTGTAATCAAAGTTCCTTTGTTATAATAATATAAGTATTCCTTTATTGTAATCAAATCAAAAAAATCAGAAAACTGAGAGGCTCTAATCAGACGAACATTATATTCAATAAATTATCTGCATAGCTATACATCGTATATAAATATATGTTCATATGCCTCGATTAAACTAAAAACATACAGTAACGATACAATGGACCTTTCCAATTTAAAGAGATAGAAGATATGCGCAATGGGGATCTGCGCATAGTAAGAACAACTGAGATCTATGACGTTTGATTCTAAAACATTTAGACGTAAAATGTGAGAATATGTCGGATAACTTTAAAAAAAGTTACAAAAGCTTTTATTGAAGGTAAAATGTCTAACGATGCAAATTTTCACTGAGAATACAGGTATTTTATGACTGCAATATTTTTGACGTTTCGTTTGACAGCCCAACTGGTAGTTGTTCGCGCCATTTTCTTACTATTTGCAGCGATAGAAA
>OY720456.1:48671106-48681106 GCA_963082715.1 Harpalus rubripes | reverse complement strand
GGGTAATATGTTTTACAGTATGTTAGCATGTGGATATTGCTATTAAATTTATACATAATAAATGAATTTACTGAAAAAATGTGTAGGTAATACATTTAATATTAATATCGGAAAATGCAGTCACCAATATTTACAAATTAAAATAATAGGTATGAATTAATAACGACAACTATAATACAATAATATATAAATAAGTTCATAATTATTAAATATTTATAACATATTGTATATTTTAAATACATTATATTAAATTTAAATTAACCATTGATATAAATTATTCAGTCTCTGTGAAAATTCAATTTATTTATCTGCCAACAAATACACTGACTGGTAGCATGAACAAAACTGATTAAAGGTGATTAGCGATCAGTTAACTAGCATTATTTTCTCTGTTAATCGTTTATCGCAAATGTTTGCATCTTTTTTTTCTGTTAACCAACTTTTTTGGCAGTCAAAATTTTTATATTAATGCTTCTGGTGACTAGGGTTATAGGGTCCAACAAAACAAATTTTTGTAACATTAAATTCCAGCCCCTCATTCATCCCAGTTAAAACCACGGTTAATTTAGTTCTTGCCGTCCTTAAACAGTTAAAGGGGGTGTAAACCAAATACAGGGTGTAAATGAAATAAGTGCATTAAATTTAACCAGTAATGTAACTCGATGAGAGGAACAATATTTCTTAATAACTTCTTTTTCTCAGTCTTTTAGATTTTGAGTTAAAATTCTTTAAAGATTTGCTGCATATTTCGTTACACGCCCATGGAGAACAAATACCTGTGCCGTATTCAACTGGGATACAAACAGCTCAAAAATTGTCGGTTATCGGTTACACTTACAGTCACAGTAATAAACAAATCAAGGAAAATAACATTATTATTAATTAATACGTAATAGTACAATTTTTAAAATAAATAAATTTAAATTTTGGGTAACAAAATTATAAAGTTGCGTATTAAACCAGGCTTCTAATTACCTGTGAATAGTGTGAATACAGGAAGACAAGGAGGGACGAGGAAGAGCAAAAACGTAGTTGTTAGGTTATGAGATGATTATTTATCGTCGACAAATCATAATAGTTTAAATACGTTATTCAAAAAATGTAAGTACAAACTTTTGTCCATTTAAAAGAGGTACATGAGTACCAATAATTAGTCGTCTATTTATTGTTCCCGCCCAAAACATTTTTTAATGAAAATTTTTACAGCATTTTCGTCTGTCGAGATGTCTATTGTGCATAATAAATACACCTTCCTAAGTAAATTCAGTCTCATTAATGAACATTATGAGCCATTGCCAAAATTTAAGTTTGTTATGTGCTGAAAACATAGAACTTTTTGCACATGTTGTGGATATAACTGTTGCTTTTTTTAAAATTGTCATATGTGACACTCCGTATTGTGATGTGATAAAGATGTACAAGATTAACAAATGTGCGAATATTAAGAACAGAATGATTTGGTGATGATTTGGAAACGGTCCGTGTAAATGCGTTGGCAACTCCATGACACTGTCTTTATGTCAACCGTGATGTCAAGTAAAATGTAGTGCAGATACGAGTAAAAAAATAAATAAATAAACCATAGGTAAGTAATTACAATGTCTGTGTACTCGCATTTTGACAGAATTTTACCTTATAAACAAGTTTATTACTAATATCAAAATTTAATTGGAACAATTGACAGGACTGTCAATTGCTAAAACAAATTTTTTCATAGCTATTGCTACTGCATTCAATTATCACAAAAATATTTGGAACGACTCGTCAATTTACGGGGTGGTAAAAATGCTAAAAAAATATGCGATTTCGAGAAAAAGTTATTAAGAAATATTGTTGCTCTCGACGAGTTATATTACTGGTTAAATTTAATGCACTTATTTCATTTACACCTTGTATTAAAATTGTGGAATGAAAAATTCTAAGAACAAATTTTTAAACCGCATATTTCTATTGTTAAAGATAGAAGAATTATAAGAGTTTTAAACAACGTGTTCGCCGCTTGTGACGTCATACCGACATCAGCCGGCAGAACCAGCATTGGTAGTAACGCAGAATATGCGTATGCGTCTTAACAATAGTAATCTCCTTGCGTTATTTATATTACGTGTGTTCTATCTGTAACCCTACTGTGGTACTCTGGAGTCTGTGTAGCGGATGGTTACTTTTGCTTACTTATAAATATTTATTTTTCTGTGCATGTACTATTTATTCCATATAAAAAATATGAATTTCGAAAAAAGAGAAAAGTTTATAAGTTTTTTCAGCGAAATAGGCACAGGAGTGTTCAAATAAGTATGTGTTTAAAACTGCAAATATGATTTATTAACGTTATGTAAATAAACATTATTATATGTTAATTTAATTATTTTTATGTAGGTACATGCATATACTTAAAAGAAAAATAGAGTATTTTTATGTATATCTTGTGTGGATTATGTAGTTTATAAAAATGTGTGAATTTAAACTTGATAGTTTCTAAAATGTAACAAACAACCAAATTTTATATTGAACTATGTACATATGTTAAATTGTGTAATGTTAATATAAATACTATCTTTTAGACACTAATATTAAAGGAGAATATATTAACGGAGACTGTCAGACTCCGCGGGACCGGAAACATTACATTTTTGGGCGCCATCACTGCAGGGTTAATATAAAACTCCAATATTTATTTTCATCGTCATCAATTTTAAAATGTAAACTGCGAACTACATGGTTATGATTGGGAGTAAAATGCTTCCGATTGACAGGATTTTTCAAAGCGTTATATCGTTGGGGATCGTTTTCTTTCCGAGGAAAATTAAGTAATGTTTACGGTAGAATTCTTTAAGTTGTTATTAACATTAGGCGGCATGACAACAAATAGCGAAGAATATATTTTTTAGTAAACCTTGTAAGGTCTATACAACTGAAACTACGCAACTGCACTCATATGCAGCGGGCAAGCTCAACCGACTCATGCCGGTATGACGTCACACACTACTTGTTTCATATTCGCGGTTGAATATCTCAAGAAGTATTTTCTGCAGCAAACTGTGGTTTTCACTGTTGCGCTCTTAGATATTTTTTTCTATTTTTTAATGCAAAGTTGTTTTTTTGGTTTACACCCCCTTTAAGGAAGTTATATTAATCATCGATTGCGGTTGCGGAGGCACTGGCTAATAAATAGTAGTAAAAATAGATTTAGTAAACGTTAACTTAATATAAATAGGACCTATGCTTTTATCGGCGAAATTGTATTTGTTCTGCCTGATATTTTGTGGTTATAGCTCGACAAATGCTGGCTATTAAGTGTATCGCGTCCATTTCCCTGGTAACAGGTGAGGTTATGTTTCTCAGCTCGCCTCAGAACCATGCAGAACAGAATGTTATCACCCGCGTATCTTAATTTCGCTATTGCATGATAGAGGGCAATTAACAGTTCGGATCGTTACCCTGCATTATGCGTGTAGCTATACCCCACAACTTTTTAATAGAATAATAGCAACCACATTCTACTAATGACTAATTCACTGCTTGATTTTAACAGATAATCAAAAGATTATTTTCCAATTTGTTTACTTGAATTTCGGGCATTCCTTTACAAAAAGTACTTTGTATTTCTTTTATAAACCAACATATGTTTTTACATTTTTACATTGTAAATGTTCACAGTATTTATTTTTTATTAAAGTTGCAATAATACAGCTTCTGTGGTGCACTCTACACGCCAACAATGAGTGTTTATGTGATGACGTCTAATAAACGCCGCACCGTACGAATATGTCATCACCATTGCCGATATCTGCGTATAAAGCAGGTTGGCACGGCTAGCAATAGGTAATATGCCGTTATGGGTCATGATAATAATTTATTTTTCTATTTTGCGTCAACAACAAAGCTATAAATGTCAAAATAATATTTTATGTACCAAGGGCGTTACGATGATGATAATGCCAGGAGGGCGACGAGGATAGATGTCGTCCGATGGGCATTATCATCTAGTAACGCTCGTGGTGTGTACAAGATTTTATGTCTCACTAGAATATGTGAAATAAGTTTGGCGTTGGTAAGGATGTTGTTTAATTGTTTTGTTTATTATCAATATTTAATTATTTTTAAAACATCAACGATCTATATCGTTGGAGATGATGGACTGGGTGAATTTGATGTTCCGGAAGATATTTTATTATTTTGAATGCTTCTGCATACTTTGAGGGAGAGAAACGCATAAATGTTCCCCTAATTATTCCATTCTCGTCTGCATAAGACGTAAGTATTATATTTTGAGGTTCGTTTTCACATGCCAGATCTCAGTTCTTTACTTCCCATGCACTTATTTCTGAATATTATTACATTTTAGAGAGTTTGTACTGCTTTGGCTGTGTCACATATGACGGTAAATAATATCAAACATGAATTCAAACGTGGATAAATCGTCTCCAAAAAAATTAGTGACCCGTCATCCGTCCAAAATCAATGCGAAACATTGCAGTCTGCAATTCGACGTACTTAGTATTTACATGTGTAGTGAAAGTAAATTGCTTTTTAAGGCCCTTTTCATAATCAATTTTAAGTATTATAATTAAATTAAAAATGATTTCTGTGTTGTGCTTTCAAAGCTGTTTTCTTATTATATTAATTGTTGTAATTAATTAATGTATTAATTGTTGTAATCAATCAATATTATTGTAATGAATTATAATCAAAAATAAAATAATTTTCATTATATACCGTTCATATTATTTCCAATTTAAAGTCCATAAACGATGATCGGATTATAATAAGGGCATAATAAACCATTATGCCCGCATATAATGCCCCGGTTGTTATAGATGTTTATATACACCGTATCTTAGCAATAAACAGTACATAATACTTTAGTGAGATATAAAATATCAAAAGTCAAATCTAGATAATCGAATAAAAATGAAAACGATGAAGAATTTTATTTTTGTATAATTTCGTATTTGAAAGTAAGAAAAAGAAGAAAAGAATAAATATAGTTATGAGGAAAGAAATAAAAAATATCGCAGATATACCATTTAAGACATTGCAGAAATTAAATATAGTATCAAATGTCTGTGGTTATTAGTATTTTGGGCTGCAAACAAACGGACTTTCAAAATAACTCTTCCTTGACTAACCCTGCGTACATATACTATTATTTTATTTAGTTGTTTTACTTTCGGGTTATAGGTACCAATTCAAGTTGAATCCAAATGCTCCTGTTATAGTACTTCGTCATCAATAACAACGTTGATTGCAACAATCAAAACAAGAACAGAAAAAAATGTGATCCATAATGTGATTTGATACATCTGGAAAATTGTATCCATGTATTCGTATCGGTAAAACATCCATCGAAAACAATTTTTCATATAAATCAAAATAGATTTCCTCTTGTGAAAGAGATAAATCAAAGACAGATATCTGCTTTCCAAATATCATCCGTATAAATTTACTTACTGTTTCTGATTGACAAGCGGGCGAATATGCTGTCAGATATGCGGTTCGCTCGGTGCACGGAATATCATACGTACGCGACGCGACAATAATGAGAATATTAATCTGGGGCGATGGTCTCTGTTGTTTTTTCTCGTGAAAAATGTATGTGTCTGGTCCACACGAGGAAGCCACGCTGGTTTATTGAGGATTTATTGAGTAATTAAACTTAACTGAAGGGGAAATGACAAAGAGTAAAAATTATTAATTTGTCTTTTAGGTCGCTTTGTGGTTAGCACGTTGTACAGAAAAATTCTGGCTTTAGGTAGAAAATATTATTGAAGATTTTAGCTTGTAACTTTTTATTGTACCTACAATGTAAGAATCTGATTTAATCGATCTGGACAAAATTTAATTTCAACAATTAATCTTTTTCGTACTCATGCATTGAAATGTGTTGTTTCGAGTCTCCTAAGCAACGTCCGAAACTTCAATTTCCCAGGTCTCCACCAGATCAGTGACCGGGAAATTTTGGAAAAAAACACTTTCCTATTTTTAAACCATTTCTAAAAGAAATATATTTATAATAAAAAAATATAGTTTGCCAAACATTCTTTCGCTTAATAATAATAATAATAATAATAATAATAATAATAATAATAATAAAAGAAAATGGTGGAATATTGTATGAAATTTAAAATAATGAAGTTAGTGCATTTGGTTTACAATATTGGCAACAATTTCTGCTTGGCGGGAGTGGGCAAGGCAGAGCACTTGGAAAGTCGGTAAAACATAACCAACAAACGTAATGGCCTTTTCAATTTAACGGCTCTCTTTCTATCGCTGCTATAGTAAAGGCGATTTCGGGCGACAACCGTTCACTTGCGGTATGTTGCGTTCAGGTACGTTCACACATTCGGGCGCTAGGAACAACATACCCGGTATGCTTGGATCAGTGCTCACAGCTGAACGGGTTTGCGAGTCGGGTCAGTTCTCTGTTCACTATTTCTATCTCTTTTAATCATGTCTTTTTTTGAAATGTCAAAAGTCAAAACAGTCGGAGTCCTGGTCTTTTGTCAAAAAGGGTGACATTATTTTTGTTGCTTTTTTTGGACAAATATGGAAAAACTATCTTTCTCCGTTAATGCATTTTAATTGTCAGACACTATTTTTGACAGTATCAAATGTCGCAGAATATACATAACCACCAAGCACGGTGTCAACAAGTGAACCAACGATTTTTGGCGCCACCATTAACCATATCATACCGTAACTAACCGTAAGAACCGAAGAAGTGAATGTGTATGTCGCCCGAAATCGCCTTAAGAAAATGGCGCGTACAACTGCCAGTTGGGCTGTCAAAAGAAACGTCAAAAATATTGCAGTCATTAAAATACCTGTATTCTCAGTGAAAATTTGCATCGTTGGACATTTTAACTTCAATAAAAGCTTTTGTAACTTATTTCGATAAGATTTTTTTAAAGTTATTTGAGATACTCTCATATTTTACGTCTATTTTTTTTAGAAACAAACGCCATAGATCTCAGTTGTTCTTACTATGCGCAGATCCCCATTGCGCATATCTTCTATCTCCTTAAATTGAAAAGGTCTATTGTAACAAAACAATAAGAAATTTAACAAGTTTATTAAGTTAAAATAAGCTATATACTACAAGTGAAATACTTGGTAAGTAATAGTTATTTAGATACCATGGTTAACACTACATTACATAAAAAAAATCTGATGTGGACACCACACGACTTCCTTGTACGCAAGACTAATAGGTCGATTCTGTCCACATCTGCAAGTCTTACAGATCTGTAAATTTGTAAAAACCTGACAAAAACGCATCTATTTTTGTTGATTAATATAAAATTACGCATAAGAGTGGTAGTTTTCGTTGCGATTTTGTTCATTATTTACAAATTTACAGATCTGTAAGATTTATATATGTGAACAGAATCGACCCATAATATGAAGTATAGACTCAATTATAAAATTGCAGAGCCGGATCTAGATATTTTAGCACCTGAGGCAAAAGGAAAAATTGCGCACCCCCCCCCCCCAAATGTTTGGAAAAAATATATATTTGTAAATATATGTAAGGATACATACGTAAATAGAAAAAAATCTGATGTGACCAGCACATTACCTTCCGTCAGTTATATGTATTTTGTACAAATTTCATACGGAAAGTTCCTTGCTAAATATTCTATTTCTTGTACATTACCTTCCGGCAGCTGCATGTATTTTATGCAAATTTCATACAGAAAATGTATGTCTTAAATTATTATTTTGTGACGTTTTCTATATACAGTGCTCGATACAGTGTAATGTATCTGCAGAAATAAAAGATTTATTATTATTATTTCTTGTACATTACCTTAAAGCAGTTGTATGTATTTTATACAAATTCCGCATACAGAAAGCAAAAGATCCTATATTTCCAGTAAAATTATAAGACACACACTATGTCAATTTCACTTGACACTGACATCTTTCAATCGGAATTTTCTTAAAATAGTAGTTGTTTTCATAGCTATAGCTACTTTATGAAATTTAATTTCTTTATAATTTTTTAACTTTATATCCATTTAATATTAAGTATAAAATGCAGTCAAATCGTATAGAGAATAAAATATTCTTTAATATTTATAATAACATTAAATGTGAAAAAATGATATTTAACATAGTTTTTTCAAGAAAAACTGTTAAAATCTTCAAATGATGGTACTTCCGGTTGACCAATTGTAACCAAAATCTAATCAGCTCTTATATGGATATAACGAAGAAGTATACGAAAAAATTATAATTTTTGAAACTGTAGTATTAGAGTTATCGCAGACGAAAATTTTGTTACACACACACACACACATCCACACACACACACATCCACACACACACACACACACACACACACACACACACACACACACACACACACACACACACACACACACATACAGACATCATCGTAAAAATAGTAAATTCGTATTCTATGGACCCTAAAACGTGCTTATTGATTAAAAACTCATCATCGAATTTTTTGACCAAAGACAATACCTTTCTTACCTAAAGGTGACGGAAGGTAAAAATAATATGTATTTTTTAGAGTAAATTTTATTATCTAGGCACATACAATGTCAACAATAAATAAAAAAAACAAAGAATATTAATGATAAATAAACTAATATACATTAAAAATAAACAGTTCTTCTGATTGAACCACAAGAAATAAATATACCCTAATATGATCGTTGGCAAGAAACTCACAAAAAAAAATTAAAAACTTAACTTTTCTGGCTTTAATTGTTGCAATTCATCAATTATTTTATTAAAGTTCCTATCCTTACATATTCCTTTCTCAATCGACAAAATGGCCATATTTGACAATCTCTTTTGACTGAGCGTAAATAATTTTTAATCAACTTAATCAGTTTACTAAACGATCTTTCGCACGAAGCAACCGTAACGGGAATCGTTCGAAAAATTCTTAAAGCTACTTCGAGGTTGGGGTACGATTCTGTTAATCTATATTCATTTTTAATTTTTTTAAAGTGTAAACTAGAAGCTATAGTTACATTGGGAACGATGGATAAAGCGTGCATCATAAAACTCGAAATTTCATTTGTCATTTTTACAGCATTTAAGTCACTAATATTTTAAAACTAAATTAGCAGTTGATTTTTGCAAATCACACTCACCAGAAAAAATCCAAAATCTGTTGCTACGTTGTTAAGTTTTTTATACCTCCAGTTTAAATGAAATTTTAAAGCATCCAATGATTGATTTATTTCATTTGTAAAAAGTTTCTGGTCAGAAAGATTGCGCCCTGCCCTAAATGCTGATTGCATACTGTGCTAAACATAAATTCATTTAATTTAAATTTTATTATTACATATTGCAAATGAATAATCTTTATTATTGAGGTAATTATCTTATTAAAGCGCTTTTATAAATAGGTAGTAAAAATGCTCTTTTGGTCTTTTAGTTGGCGCCCCTCTAAATTTTAAACCTGAGGCAAGTGCCTCGCTCGCCACACCTTAGATCCGGCCCTGTAAAATTGCATGTATTTGACGTAATTTGACAATAACATCTATTTTTTATTTTTTTGTTATTTTTTGTCCTAATCCTTAGCAAGCTTCATTACAAAAAACAAAAAGTATATAAGTTTTTAATTTACATATCTCGCTTATACAAAGGGCTAATTTAATAATACTTAATGTGCTAGACACAGAATTTAATTCTCTATAACTCTTATTTGAAGCCTTTATTTCTAAAATCAAAATGAAACCATTTTATTCAAGTTAGCCTTCCGGTTAGCCTGTTTTAACCGAAATCTACTATGTTATTCCAATTGGCATAAAAGTCTTATATACCAAATTTGAAAAGTTTTGGATTATATTTAAATATAGTTTTTCATTAAAATCTATTATAGGCTTCAAATAAAGCACCATTTCTAGAAATTATGTAATGCTAAAAAGGGAGGTGCACAACTAGATGTTATAGCAGTCCTAAATACAATATTTTAACTTTCTACGGCTTACCGTTTTTGAGTTATGTACGTACGTAT
>OY720456.1:48543606-48666106 GCA_963082715.1 Harpalus rubripes | reverse complement strand
TATCCCTAGCTGGGCGTAATTAAAAATGGAAACATGACAAGGAGACGTAGGGACTGTCCGGGACGTCTAGGGACTAGGGTGGGACAATGTGCGTATTAGTCCTGCATGACTGATAGAACAGTGAATCCAAAAAGGGTACATAATGGCTATGGCACACAAAAAGGGAAGATTAAAACAATTGGATCGAATAGATTAAAGACAACATGACAAGATTAGATAGGGCTGTTTAGTGGTTGCAGTTTTGGGGAAGACAAATTGAAAATGAAAATGGGCTATTTTAATATTCTATACAACATTCTAAATCGACAAATTTCGACTATGAATTGACTTGGAGTCATATCTTGAATATGTATTTCTGAAATTTCAATGAAACTTAGTTGTTTGGGGCATAGTTCTGTTTTTTAATGTACCTACACAAATTTCTTGGTGCCCTTCTTAACGAAGGATGTTACACTGTAAAACTCCATGTATTTCGTCCTAGTGTCCATGGACTTATATTAGTTTTGTCTCACTAAAGTATTATGAACTGTTTATTGCTAGGATACGGTGTATGTAAACATATCTATAACAACCGGGGCATTATATGAGGGCATAACCGTGCATTATACCCTCATTAAAATCCGATCATCGTTTATTGAGTTTAAATTAGAAATAATATGAACGGTATATAATAAAAATTATTTTCTTTTTAATTATAATTCATTACAATAATTATAAGGATTGATTACAACAATTAACACATTAATTGATTACAACAATTAATATAATTAGAAAACAGCTTTGAAAGCAGAAATAATTTTTAATTTAATTATAATACTTAAAATTGATTATGAAAAGAGCCTTAAAAAGCAATTTACTTTCACCACACATGTAAATAGTAAGTACGTCGAATTGCAGACTGTAATGTTTCGCATTGATTTTGAACGGATGACGGATCACTAATTTTTTTGTTGACGATATATATCCACGTTTGAATTCATTTTTGAAATTATTTACCGTCACATGTGACACATCCAAAGGTTCAAAAACTCTCTAAAATGTAATAATATTCAGAAATAAGTGCATAAGAAATAAAGAACTGAGATCTGTCATGTGGAAACGAACCTCAAAATATAATACTAACATCTTCTACAGACGAGAATGGAATTAGGGGAACATTTATACGTTTTTCTTCCTCAAAGTATGCAGAAGCATTCAAAATAATTTCTTTCCGCCGTTTCGATAAAATATCTTCCGAAATTCAACTATTTCATCATCTCCAACGATATAGAACGTTGATGTTTTAAAAATAAATAAATGTCGGGCCAAAGGCCCTCGGACCAGATCCTCGTCGCCCTCCTGGCAACATAACGCCCTTGGTACATAAAATACTATTATGTCTCACTAGAGTATTATGAACTGTTTATTGCTAGGATACGGAATATAAACATATCTATAACAACCGGGGCATTTTTAGTATATTCCGTAACTTAACCGCGGTGACCAAGGTTCTGGTTAAGCGTTCCGGAATGTAACCAAAACATAATTTCAGGATGTAGGTTCCATTTCGAAATGTGGCCCCTAAAAATTTTGGTTACGTTTTCGGGACCCCAACGACCACAATTTTTTTGTGGTTGTGTGGTCATTTTCTTATTTCTTATAATATAATAAATAATATTTATAAACATATAATTATTATTAATATATACTGATATGTATAATATTTACGTTAGTATAAAATAGACAAATAGAGTTACGTTGTCACTTATTTCTAATGATGCTTTACCGACACAAATTAACACATATATTCCGAATCACAACCACTTTTCAATAACCATAACCTGACCCCGTGAACCACAAGAAAACCATAACCACGGTCGTGGTTAAGTTACGGAATATACTATATATGAGGGCATAATCGTTTATAACGTCCTCATTATAATCCGATCATCGTTCATGAACTTTAAATTAGAAATAATATGAACGGTATATAATGAAAATTATTTTCTTTTTAATTATAATTCAATGATTGATTACAACAATTAATACATTAATTGATTACAACAATTAATATAATAAGAACACAGCTTTGTAACCCTTGTTAGCGGAAGGTAAAGAAGTAAAATTTTGGCTATCTAGATTAAATTGATTCCTCTTCGCAGTGTCTTGTTATTTTGCAAACTGCAATTCTCGCTGTTAAAGTCAGCGTGTGTGATAGGTACGTCGAGATTTACTCGAACGGGTGTTGGTTCGCTGGTTGTGGTCTTATTGCTAGCTGTCTGTTGGCTGTCAGGTGCAAACTAATGCGCCAACTCAGATATGTTTAACCTTTGCGTTAGTTACTGCAGCCCATTTCGGTCAAATTTACCACCGCAGAAAGTTCACAAGTCAAACAGATGTTTGTATAGAGTTGGATGCTTTGCAGTCAATCATATATATGTACATATCCTGATAGTGTACTCGTAATAGCAACGCGGCAGTGCCGCTCTGTTGGTAAAAGGCGCCTTTGTGCAAAGTTATGTTTTCATTTTTTGACAATTCAAAATGACAAATGTCATAATTGTAAAGAAAATTCAAGTAACTATCTTATAGAAGAAAGTTTATTGGATTTTTCGACTAGTCCAATTATTTCTGTTCACCACTGTACATATACGGAATTTGCAAATTAACAAACGCTTTAAAGTTTAAATTATACTTTTTATTCTTCATAAAATACTAAGCTTAAAATATTCATGAAATATCCTGTTGGAGTCATTGTCGTAATCAATATTATTAGGTTATAATCAAAAGCGTTTGTTGTAATCAACAATTTTACAGTTATAACTAGCAACATAACGATGCCAGAAAATTATCCGTTTATCAGGATATTTATTTTACTTTTTTCTACTAAAGTCATTGTTGGATTCATTCTTGTAATCAATATTCTTGAGCTATAATCAAAATATTCTTTGTTATAATCAACAAATTCAAAATTATTATTTCAATATAACAATGATAGAAAAATATCGGTTTGATAGGATAATAATCATTTACAAACTAAGTTTGCAAAAATTACTACTAGTTTTTATACACTTCTTCTCGGCTTAATTAACCCTAAAAAGGGTCTTCGCCTCCTCTACTTTCCGCTAATATTTGGAAAGCTATAAAAGAACATGAGGAAAACGGGTCATTCGGATCACCCCAGGAAGAAAGAAATTAGTTTAGAACATTATTTTGTTCATATTTAACGGTGTATATAGTTTATACATATAATGTATATATTTTAGAGTGTAAATATTTATATTTCAAAGGTTAATTATATTTTTATTTTACGTTGTTTTCTTTAAAATTTATTTGAATAATGTGGTTTTCATTTATGCATGCCCCTTTCGCCGAAATGTAGAGAAAGGTACGGAGATTACATATATGTATATGCATACATGTACGTACAAGACAAAATTACTAAAAAAATGTAAATTAGAAACAATTTTTTAAATCCAAGAATGGCGCCAAAATTTGAATTTTTTATTTAATACATGTAAAACCGGTCGCGCTCGAAACGCCATCTAGTCTATAGTTAAAACGGATAGAGTATAGGTAGATAACTTAAAAATCTGATGTGGACACCACACGACTTCCTTGTACGCAAGACTAATATGAAGTATAGACCCAATTATAAAATTAAAACGTATTTGACGTAATTTGACATTAACATCTATTTTTTTTTATTTTTTTGTTATTTTTTGTCCTAATCCATAGCAAGCTTCATTACAAAAACCAAAAAGTATATAAGTTTTAAATTTACATATCTCGCTTATACAAAGGGCTAATTTAATAATACTTGATGTGCTAGACGCAGAATTTAATTCTCTAAAACTCTTATTTAAAGCATTAATTTCTAAACTCAAAATGAAACCATTTTATTCAAGAAAAACTGTTAACAACTTCAGGTAATATATCACTTTCGGTTAGCCTGTCTTAACCAAAATCTACTACGTTATTCCAATTGACATAAAAGTCTTATATACCAAATTTGAAAAGTTTTGGATTATACTTTATAATAGTTTTTCATTAAAATCTATTATAGGCTTCAAATAAAGTACCATTTCTAGAAATTATGTAATAGCAGTCTTAAATACAAACTTTCAATTTTCTATGGCTTACTGTTTTTGAGTTATGCGAGTTACGTACGTACGTACCTACGTACAGACGTCACGACGAAATTAGTCAAAATGGATTCAGGGATGGTCAAAATGGATATTTCCGTTGAAATCTGAAAACCGAAATTTTTCGCGATTACAATACTTCCTTTACTATGTACAAGGAAGTAAAAAACGCCTCTCGTACTACCATGATAAGTAAACGTAAATAAATAAATAAATATACCATCATGGCATATTACCCATTGCTGGGAGTGCAAAACGTCGTAACGAAATAACTGCATCATTTCTGTCTTCTTCCTTCTTTAAACTTTAAAGTCCCCGTCCTGTGTTGGTTTAAAATTAAATCATGATGGTTGATTAGCGTGCTCGTCATTGTTCCGCCACGCGTGGATTATTGCCTCCTCTAGGGACAACAAGGTACGGGGGCCCACAGTAAACGCTACGTAATTTGCGGTCCAAGGATTCAATACGCAGTTCTTTGTCCCACGACCACTCTCGCTAATAATTCAATATAGCCGCTAGACTAAGGCACTCTGTTAATTTTTAATAGGAGATCAGTGCTACGCCGGCATTAAAAATTTACCAGGAGGACTGTATTGTAGTTTGGGCTAGGAAGGATTGGTATAGTATTAAATTATGTTAAGAAACAAAATCTGTTGTTGACTTTGAAAACAAAAAAGATGTGTTTGTGCTTTTGTGAATTTTGCTACGTTATTCGTAAAACTAGAAGTTTAAACAAATTTATTTATGTGTACATGATTTTATGTTCAATACAGAAAATGAGAGCTTTGTTATTGAAACATTTTTATTTTTACTTAATTTTAAGGTTTGAGGTAATTTCTAATTTTATTATCAAATTTTGTCATTCTTTTTACCTCCCGTCATACCGTAGGTAATGTAATAGTGCCAAAAATTCGATGGTGAGTTTTTAGTAAATAAGCACGAATTAGGGTCCACACAATAAGATTTCACTATTTTTGTGTGCGCGCGCGCGCGGGCGCGCGTGTGTGTGTGTGTGTGTGCGCGTGAGTGTGTGTGTGTGCGTGCGTGCGTGCGTGCGTGCGTGTGTGTGCGTGCGTGTGTGTGCGTGCGTGCGTGCGAGCGTACGTGCGTGCGTGCGAGCGTACGTGCGTGCGTGCGTGCGTGTGTGTGTGTGGGTGGGGGTATGTGTGTGTGCGTATGTGTGTGTGTGTGGGTGTGGGTATGTGTGCTTGTGCGTGTGCGTGTGTGTGTGTGTGTGCGTGTGTGTGTGAGACGATTTTTTTCGTCCATGATAACTCTTATAACAAACTTCCAAATATTTCTATTTTCCGTATTTAAGCTTTCTGCATTCATATAAAGAGTTGATTAGATTTTGGGTAAAATTGGATAACCGGAAGTGACTGTTTACTTGAAGCCTATAACAGTTTTTAATGAAAAACTATATTAAAATATAATCCAAAACCACAAAAATTGAATGTATGGGCAGGTATTTTAGGGTCCAATATCATAGGACCTTTTTTTATTGATGGATGTCTGAATGACGAAAAATATTTGGATTTGCTTCAAAACCACATTGGTCCGGAAATTGAAGACCAATCCGAAAATATTGAAACTATTTGGTATCAGCATAATGGTTGCTTTGCACACTCTGGAAGAAGCGTAACAGAATATTTGAATCAATGTTATCCTGATTCGTGGATTGGTCGTAGCGGTACAATTAATTGGCCGGTCACCAGATTTAGCGCCTAACGACTTTTTCTTATGGCCATACCTTAAAGAGAAAATTTATCAAGAAAATCATGCTAATCTAGACTCTTTAAAAAATGCTATTCGAAGAGAATGTAATAAAATATCACTTAGACAATTAAGTAATGTAAGACGTAAATTTTATAATAGATTAAGTCACTGGTTAACAGTGAACGGTGATTTGTTCGAACATTTATTGTGATAATAAAATATAGTATATTGTGTTATTAGGAGTAAAAGTGATACTTTGTGTGGCGAGCATTGAAGTTTGCACGACGAGCGAAGCGAGTCGGACAATTGCATGCGAGGCACCCAAAGATATTTTTATTCCGAATGACACATTAAATTTTTTTTTCAAACGCACTACTTTTCTTTTTATTTGCTAATTCTATGTAGTTTCTATGGATATTTGTTTATTTTATTTCTACGTCGACAGCGTAGAAATTAGCTATTTCTACTCCGGCGGCGTAGAAATTAACTTATTTCTACTGCGCCGGCGTACAAATTTCCAGCGGCGTAGAAATGAAACTTCTACCTTGGGAATCAAGTCACAAAAAGTGTCATTTCTACGACGGTTGAAAAAAAAATTGTTATATAAGTTATCTAAAATTTATTTCAACAGTAGTTATAATCGGATTTTGTTTAATATTCACGAAATAACTAAAACCCGTGTTTTTCTATAACTGTAAATATAATTATTTCTTTTACAACATGTACAGAGAACTTTTTTTTTATTATTATGTTATTAATCTGTGTTATACTACTTACTAACTTTTCTGACATTTCAGACGTCATATCTTTGTGCCTTTGTTTAAATTTCATGGCTATCACTATAAATGAGCATTTTATAAAAATATAAATTTCAATTTTACACGTTACAAAAAGTGTAAAATAAAATGTGATGAGTTATTTGGATGCAGAATTCAATTATCTACAAGTTTTATTTGAAGCATTTTGCTCTAAAATAAATAGGGAACAAAATATCGCCATATGAAAAAATTTGCATTGAATTTCCTATATTGCATAAATCAATTCACCACCCGGTATAAGTATGATGATAACAAAACGAGAACTCAGTGCACGTTCTGGCAATTTCGTATTCTATTAAAATAATAGATGTCTGATAATGATAATCGTTGTTGCTATGTATATCCGTTAAATTTTTTTTTACTAATTTTTAATTTGAAAAGGATCTTTCTACTGAAAGATGCAAAATCATTTGATATATTTGGAACATGTGGTAATATTAAAATAAAAATAGTTTTTGACGTGCGTGTCGGGCCCCTTAAGGCACCGGGCCCGCGGAACACGCTGAACACCGTTAGTTACGCCACTGTAGGACATTGTAATCGAAGGTTGTCATACACCTTAAGAAAGATTGACTACGCCTAGGACGAATCAATCTTGCATCTACTACAACAGAACACGCTGTTGTTGGTGTTCACTGTTGTAAACATCTCATCCTATAGTGAATATAATTGTGTATCCAGTTGGGAAAGATTAATGCGTGATGATGTGGCATTGTCTTTGTGCCGTTCACGCGTCGATTGGTCTGATTGCACGCACTGCGTGGTTTTTTGCCAGTAATTATCTATGAAATATCTATTAACACCCCCGAGCTCCGAGTTCAAACCCCAGCAGGGAAATGTGTTTAATGATGTCGACATGTTATTGTAATATTGTAATTTATACACGTGAGGTGTTGGCAAATAAATTGATATTTATTTCTGGGGTGCCCATCATAGATACTGATTTTGATTTGCTGACAAGGAATGGGACATGATATACTGGAGTACAGTGTAGTATAAAGACCGTTGAATAGCACGGTATTTGCCTTCAACAGTGGGCGCAATCAGGGCCGATCCTAACCTATCAGCCGCCTTTGTTCTTATATAAAAATGCCGCCCCCCCCCCATTTTTTTTTCAGGTATTTAAGCCAGAGAATAGGGAATAGTTTTAACCTCTCTGATTGCTTGAAATTGGAGACAAGAGACAAGTTTACTTAAAACTGGCGTTGATGCGAGCACCATCTGCTGAATGACTTAAGTGGAACAGAGCATAGTTCTAAACAAAAGCACACAATGAATTAGAAATAAAATCATGTACCTAATACTATGTGTAATTCTTAAATAAGATGGACAATTATACGATTGCTAAAATATAGTTTATTAATATTAATATTACAAATTAATTAGAACAATATTACCTAAAATATAGAATTGAATAAAAGTCCTTTTATTATGCTTTGCATCTGACGTCTTCTCTGATATTCAAAAACATATATACGCAAATTCATAGTTACCATGTTAGCAAGGACAGAACTTGGACCGAACAAAACAAACTAAATAAGGAGCTAAATTTTAAATTTACATATGTTAAAAACAAGTTTAGTGAATTAGGCCTATAATTTAATCATCTACAAGTTTTATTTGAAACATTTTTGTCTAAAATTATTTGGGAACTTTTATTTCCAATGTTAAACGCCTATGGCCCGCTTTTTGATTAACACCCTGTACCTATATATGTCTATATCAAGAGTTGGGTAAATTAATGAAAATATATTACTATGAGTATATTCCTCATAGTTTTTTCTAAAGATTTTTGATTACAACAAAGAAAAGCTTGATTAAAAAAAAAGGTTTACTTAAAAATTACGTAAAAAAAATTATTATTTTATTAGTGTCACCGTATAATGTAAAAATTAATATATATTTTTTTGCTTTTAATTTTTTTCTTGGAGCGTTTTAAATCAAGGCGGCCCAGAAAATTTTCTCATAGGGGCGCAAGACATTACTGTCTTTTAATAAAATATACTATAATACCTATTAGGATAGATATGTCACCAGTAAGCCAAACCAAGTATTTAAAAGAGTAATGCTTTATTAATCTGCCTATTTCATAAATTGTTGATATTTTAAAAATTCTTAAATAATTTTTTTCTATAAAAAGTTAGGATGGTTTTACCGCCCCCATGTTTGGCCGACTTTGTTCTGGGAACAAACTGAACACCCGCTAGGTTATCGCCCGAGGGCCTATGTTTACCAAGCAACAGATATTCAATGAAATCAAGATTATGGATTATGGATAAATGTCAAACGATTCCACTGTCAACAAATTTCTGTTGTCTTTTGTAAGGATACAGAGAATATTACATGTTTAACTTTGAATCTATAAGATAATGTTATTAAACAAAAACAAAACTTTGGACTTTTATTATCTTCATTATTAACTAAAAACAAAAATAATAACACAACGTTTCGGTAGCTAAATATTTGCTGCCGGCATCAGGTGTACTGAGAAAATATATATTTATCTTTTAATAAAGACACTACATGAACCATGAATTAATCAAGAATATATTCTCCTCCATTGTTTGTCTGAAAAAATCAAGTGGTTTAGAAGAAGTCAATAAGCCCTCCTTGAAACAAGAAACCCATATTCGTGCTGTACTTTCCCCAATGGCGTTCTCTCTGTAACAGCACAAATAATAGTTCTAAACTCAAATAAAAGGATATGTCGGAAATGCTCGTTTTTTCTACTTGACACTCCATTTTCTTTTAACAGTAACTTATAAACTTGAAAATTCAAAGATTGTATAATTAAAAAATCTGATGTGGCCATCACAATACCTCCCGCTATTTAATTTTTATTAATTTAAATATACAGGTGCCTATTTTAAAAGTTCCCGCCTGAAAATTCATGAATAGGCAATCCATTATACATTTCATAAGTGACTTGGTTTTTAAAATTTTGTTTTGCTCTTATACCTACTGTAATTATTCGATTTAAAGTACTAATATTCACCAAGTGGCTTATGAAATGTATTCTGTTTTGCATATTCTTAAAATTTCAGGCGGAAACATATAAAATGGGCACCTATACATACTTAAATATTTAGTTATGCTGGAATCTATATTAAGATTCATTCTATATAACTATGGTTCTATTAACTATTTTCGTTTTAAAACGTTACTATTATTAATTTGAAATGATTAGTTCTTTGACAGTGACATTTATCTGTCAGTTACATACATTTGTGATATGAACTGTGTAACCAAGGAGTTGTGCTTGTTAAAAGCGTAGGCTCCGTGATTTAAATTGTAGATAATTTTATAAATTTATCCATAAAATATATAGTATTTATGCAAATCTGTAGCAAAATTAATAATCTTTAATTTTTATAATAACACAAATCTTGCAAAAATACCATTTGAAGGTATTTTTCGAAGAAAAACTATTTTGAGCTCAAGTAAAGTACCATTTTTGGTTATCTAAGTTACACCAAAATCTAATGGCTTTTTCCCATATTAGAATAAGGGAGAAATACAAGTTTTCAAAATTTTCTGAATGATAGTATTTGAGTTAGAGCGTAAACAGTATACTCGCACACACACACACACACACACACACACACACACACACACACACACAAACACACACACACACACACACACACACACACACACACACACACACACACACACACACACACATATATATATATATATATATATATATATATATATATATATACATACCGGGTGGCGCTCGAAATCCGTTACATAGCCATTTAACATGAGAAAACCGTTTTTCCCAGCGCGTTGCTCCCCAAATTATTTTAGAAAAAAAATCTTGAAATAAAAGTTGTAAAATATAAAATTCTGCACGTAAATCAGTAAACAAAATTCATTTCGTAAGTTTAGTAACTCCAGAAATTGAATAAGAAGATTTTGAAAATTTCAGTTTAATAGTGCTAGCCATGGAATTAAGACAAAAAAGACAAACAAATGTGATGATTTAAATACCAAATATTGTTATTTTTGTCAAGAAAAATGTATATTTGAACTGTATAGAGGAATTAAATTACTATTCTGCTTAAGAATTTTACGTTGTGAGAATTTTATTAAATAATAAAAAGTAAATTAAAGTTTATGACAGATAAACACATGTTTGTTTGTTAAGCTTTTTGTTAATTCCATGGCTATTACTACTTTTGAGTATATTTTCGACATTTTCATCCCTAATTTCTGCTGTTACAAAGCATGCAAAATTAGTTTTACTTATTGATTCAAATGCAAAATTTTATGGTCTACAACTTTTATTTGAAGATTTTTTTTCTAAAATAATTTGGGGAGCAACACGCTAGGAAAAACAGTTTTCCCATGTTAAATGCCTATATAACGGAATTCGAGCGCCACCCGGTATACACATACACATACACACACGCACACACACACATATATATATACACACGCAGGCACGCGCGCACACACACACACACACACACACACACACACACACACACACACACACACACACACATACATACGTACGTACAGAAGTGCTTATTCATTAAAAACTCGCCATCGAATATTTTGATCAAAAACAATACCTTCCTTATGACGGAAGGTAAAAAATAAGATTGAAATCGCTAAACGCCACTTTTCATTTCTACACCCGGTATATTATCCCAATATTATTGTTTTCAGACATTTTCTTTTCTTGATATGATTGACACATTTTCCAAATATTGTCCCCAAATTTTTCGAACAGATTGTACATTAAACCTAAACATCCTAGCAAAATCTCCACAACTGTTATTTAAATGTGTAGAGTGCATGATATTCGCAATATAGTACTCGTAGTGTATGAAACCAGTGGCGTTCGTGGTTTATATTTGTCAGAAGCACATGTTTCATAAACACCATTTCATTCGGTAATTCACCGCTTGGAGCGAGCTGCAAAAAGCCGGAGTTCACATAAAGAAACTCTTGGTACAGAAGACCAGTGCAAACAAACAACGATTGTATAGTGGGATAAATCAATAGCGGTCCCGTGCAGTCCCACAGGACAAGGGATAAATGACGCCTAGGTGTAGGGATGGACCTGGACCTCGAGGTAATCCCATGCACGCATTCATCACCTGCAGGATGGAGCGATGGAGGTTCAGGAATTCTATTTTCGCAGCAGGAAAAAATGCAAATTGTTGAACAAGCAAGGGATTATTTTTTTGCTGATAGATTTTTTGTTACCCCCTTAAAGCAAGAAAATCTCTTAGCGGTATTTTTTCCATTTACATATGTGAATCGATGAGTATTTTTTAATTTTTACCTTCCGTCACCTTTAAATAAGGAAGGTAGTGTCTTTGGTCAAAAAATTCGATGATGAGTTTTTAATGAATAAGCACGTTTTAGGGTCCCTAGAATACAATTTTACTATTTAACGATGATGTCTGTATGCATATGGATGGATGTATGTATATATGTTTGTATGTACAGGGTGTAAATCGAAAAGTGGAACATAGGAGTTTAACATGGGAAATCAATTTTTCTTTGCGCAAACGTTACCTAATTACTTTATGCAAAAATACTTTAAATAAAAGCTTTAGAGATTTAAATGCACAATCTAAATCATGTATCTCTTCATATAAACGTAAAAATTAATTAATAAGTTACAGTTTTTATGAGCTTTTTGTCTAAACAGCCATGGATTTATGACGAAAAAAAAACAAATGCGTTGTTTTTTGTCATAAATCCACGGCTGCTTAGACAAAAAGCTCATAAAAACTGTAACTTTGTAATTAATTTTTACGTTTATATGAAGAGATAAAATAATCGTTTCACATGATTTAGATGCAGCCTTTAAATCTCTATACGTTTTATTTAAAGTATTTTTGCAGAAAATAATTAGGTAACGTTTGCGCAAATAAAAATTGATTTCCCATGTTAAACTCCTATGTTCCACTTTTCGATTTACACCCTGTATATATGTGTGTGATGATTTTTTCGGATCGTATAACTCCAATACCACCTTTCCAAAAATTATATTTTTTGCGTATTCCTTTTCTTTAGATCCATATGAAGAGCTGATTAAATTTTGGTTATAATTAGTCGAACGGAAGTACCCTAATTTGAAAATTTTAACAGTATTTTTTGAAAAATGCTGTTGAATATCACTTTTTCACATTTGATGTTATTATGAATAATTAAGAATATTTTATTCTCTATACGATTTGATTACATTTTATACTTCATATTCAATGGATATAGAGTTAAAAAATTATAAAGAAATTAAATTTCACAACGCAGCCAGCCGTGTTATAAACATAAACACAAATTCTGATTGACAAATGTCAGTGTCAAAGTGCAATGTACATAATATGTTTGAGTTATAATTTTACTGGAAATATATAGAATCTTACAAGAAACTTTCTGTATGGAATTTGTACAAAATACATAGAACTGACTGAAGGTAATGTACTGGAAATATGGAATCATTTGCAAAAAAAAACTTTCTGTGTGGAATTTGTACAAAATACATAGAACTAACGGAAGGTAATGTACTGGCCACATCAGACACAGACATACAAGCCAATACTTATTTAGTTGGGCCCAGAGCCGGATCTAGATATTTTAGCACCTAAGGCAAAAGGAAAAATTGCGCCCCCCCTCCCCCCCCCCCACAAATGTTTGAAAAAAAATATATATTTGTGTTTTAGAAAATATATGTAAGAATACATATGTAAATAGAAAAAAAAATATATTTTTTAGAGTAAATTTTATCATCTAGGCACATACAATGTCAACATTAAAGAAAAAAAAAAACAAATAATATTAATGATAAATAAATAGTTCTTCTGTATGAATCACAAGGAATAAAATACACTAATATAATCTTTGGCGAGAAACTTACAAAAAAAATGTTGCAAAGTCATCAATTATTTTATCAAAGTTTATGTCCTTATATATTCCTTGCTCAATCGACAAAATCGCCATATTTGACAATCTCTTCAACTGTGCGCCAATCTTAGATTTTTTTAATCAACTTAAATTTACTAAAAGATCTTTCTCACGAAGCAACAGTAACGGGAATCGATAGAAAAATTCTTAAAGCTACTTCGAGGTTGGGGTACAATTCTGTTAATCTATATTCACGTATAATTTTTAAAGGTCTAAACTAGAAGCTATAGTTACATAGAGAAGAATGGATAAAGTGTGTATCTGAAAACTCGAAATTGCATCTGCCATTTCTCACTTATATTTTAGAGCTAAAATTAGAAGTTGATTTTTTACAAATCACACTCATAGCGGCTAGTTTCTCATCAGAAAGAAATCCAAAATCTGTTGCTACGTTGTTAAGTTTTTCATACCTCCAGTTTAAATGAAATATAAGATCATTCAATGATTGATTTATTTCAATTACAAAAAGTTTCTGGTCAGAAAAATTGCTTCTTTCTTCCTGTGCTTAATACATATACAACCTCTTTGCCCCCCTTTTCCTTTTATTTTTAAATTCAGGTGTAATGTTCCGAAATATTTTTCCATTCATCAAACACGTCTTCGAAACCATGATCCCTCATTTCTTGCAAACACATTACCAGTCCTTTAATAAGTTAAGATGCCTTAAGCACAGTTAAATTTTTTGATTGTACTACTTTATCTACTCGAGTTAAAATATTATCCCAAATTGATAGCGTACACAAAAAATTGTAGTTAATTTTCGATTTTATGTCAATTGTTTTTGTAAGATCAACTTACACAGGCGCGTGCGCAGCACGAAGGCGCCCGCCCTAAATGCTGATTGCATTATTCAAATTTACCTGCGCAGTCTGTGCTAAACAGAAATTCATTTAATGTAATTTTTATTATTACATATTGCAAATAAATAATCTGATATAATAATATTGAGGTAATTATTATCTCATTGAGGCGCTCTTGGCGCCCCTTTAAATTTAAACCTGAGGCAAGTGCCTCGCTCGCCACACCCTAGATCCGGCGCTGGTTGGGCCGGTTAACATTCTCAAACGCAAATGGTGAGAAATTTCTACAAATATCTTTCAGCTATAGTTTAAAATCTCGTTTAAAATATAGAATATAAACTTACAGTAACTGAATTTGTTATTCAAGTATTCCGCTATTGGGTTACATCGCCTTAAGAGGGTAATAAAGAAAGATTCTGCAAACTATTGATAGAAAACAAAATTTTTCAGAAAGTATTTTCTTATTGTTTTTCGAACTACTCTTCTTTTAACTCAATACATTTATGCATTCGATAAAACCAATCGCAAAAGCAAGAAATCCATTCTTCTTGGGAAATAGGAAGAAATCATAAGGGTGAAGGTCAGGGCTGTATGGTGGGTCCTCCAGTAATTCCACCTTTGATTCTTTTAAATAGGCTTTAGTTTGCGCAGCAGTATGTAAGGATGCATTGTCTTGATGCAGTACAAGTTTACTTCGAGGCCTATTTTCACGAACTTTTTCAAACACCCGTGGCAAACATATTGTTATGTACCAATTAGAAGTTACTGTTTTCATATCTTCTAATGTAATATTGACAGTAAGATCGGATTTTGATAAAAAGGAGGCAAACATTTTTGTACCAATACTTCGAACTCGTTTTACTTTGACAGAATTGGGGTCTGCTGGAAAGACCCATTGAGCTGACTGTCATTTTGTTTCAGGTGTTAAATGCATACATCCATGCTTCATCACCTGTTATAATATCATATACTGCTTTAGATTTACCTTCTTTTAATGCACCATTCCACACAATGTTGCTTTTGACCATCATTTAAATTATAAGGTATCCAACCGTAACAAACTTTCTTGCCTTTTAGATGATCGAGCAAAGTTTTATTTATAGCGGTCATTCCAATGCCCAAAGTAGCCCGTATAATTCTGTATGAGACAAGGTTGTCTTCTCTTCAGTAATTCCACCTTTGATTCTTTTAAATAGGCTTAGTTTGCGCAGCAGTATGTGAGGATGCATTGTTCTGATGCAATACTTCGAGGCCTATTTTTACGCACTTTTTCAAACATCTGTGGCAAACAAATTGTTATGTACCAATTAGAAGTTACTGTTTTCCTATCTTCTAATGCAATATTGACAGTAGGATCGGCTTTTGAGAAAAAGGAGGCAATCATTTTTGTACCAACACTTCGAACTCCTTTTACTTTGACAGGATTGGGGTCTGTTGGAAAGACCCATTGAGCTGATTGTCGTTTTGTTTCAGGTTTAAATGTATACATCCATTGATTCATAACCTATTATAATATCATACACTGCTTTAGATTCACCTTTGTTGTACTTTTTACCTTCCGTCACCTTTAGGTAAGGAAGGTATTGTCTTTGGTCAAAAAATTCGATGATGAGTTTTTAATCAATAAGCACGTTCTAGGGTCCCTAGAATACGAATTTACTATTTTTACGATGATGTCTGTATGTGTGTGTGTGTGTGTGTGTGTGTGTGTGTGGATGTGTGTGTGTGTGTGGATGTGTGGATATGTGTGTGTAACAAAATTTTCGTCTGCGATCTCTAATACTACAGTTACAAAAATTATAATTTTTCGTGTACTTCTTCGTTACATCCATATGAAGAGCTGATTAGATTTTGGTTACAATTGGTCAACCGGAAGTACCATCATTTGAAGATTTTAACAGTTTTTATTGAAAAAACTATGTTAAATACAATTTTTTCACATTTGATGTTATTATAAATATTAAAGAATATTTTATTCTCTATACGATTTGACTGCATTTTATACTTAATATTAAATGGATATAGAGTTAAAAAAATATAAAGAAATTAAATTTCATAAAGTAGCTATATCTATGAAAACAGCTACTATATTAAGAAAATTCTGATTGAAAGATGTCAGTGTCAAGTGAAATTGACATAGTGTGTTTGTCATAATTTTTACTGGAAATATAGGATCTTTTGCTTTCTGTATGGAATTTGTATAAAATACATACAACTGCTTTAAGGTAATGTACAAGAAATAGAATATTTAAATTAATAATAATAATAAATCTTTTATTTCTGCAGATACATTATACTGCATATAGAAAACGTCACAAAATAATAATTTTCTGTATGAAATTTGCATAAAATACATGCAACTGCCGGAAGGTAATGTACAAGAAATAGAATATTTAATTTAGCAAGGAACTTTCCGTATGAAATTTGTACAAAATACATAGAACTGACGGAAGGTAATGTGCTGGCCACATCAGATTTTTTAATGTTGTAATGCATCATTCCACATGATGTTGCTTTTGACCATCATTTAAATTATGAGGTATCCAACGCTAACAAAGTTTCCTGCCTTTCAGATGATCGAGCAAAATTTTATTTACAGCAGTCATTCCAATGCCCAAAGTAGCCCATATAATTCTATATGAGACACGGTTGTCTTCTTTAATCATTGTACGAATAGCAGCTATGTTTTCATCCTGCAGATATTGGCCGATCTTCGCGTAAATCGTCATTGAAAGAAACTCGATGAAATTTAAATTCATTGTACCAGCTGTGAACAGACCTGGTACTAGTTGCTTGATTTCCAAATGCATTCCGAAGCTTTTCGATGCATTGTTTTGGAGAGAGCGAACTTTTAAAATCATAAAATATTATGGCTAGGAAATTTTCTTTTGTTAACTGCATTTTCAGTACGTGCGAACATTAAAACTGCATGGAAAATTACTGATAGATAACGAATTCTAAAGGCCTGTGTCCATGATGCTAGAAATCATTCCGAGTTCTCGATCACATTTTTTGATCATAAACATTGAACTTGTATGACTACAGATGTCAGGTTGGTCGAATTTATGAAGTTAGTTTCAGCCATTTCTACCAATACTAAAAACCAATAAAACAATACCAAGAAATTATCCCGGCAGTAAATAAATTAAATTTTTACAACGAATATATTAATTTATTTATAAGTAATTCTTTATAATCAATATCAAAAATGAGTAGAATTTGGTAATATTTTATAACTTTACCATTATCAAGCTTATCAAACATCAAACGTCAAGATTTTAAATTGGTAACATTTAAATGAAATTAGCAACTTGTACGAAAAAATGGAACAGAACGCATTTTTCATTCCAGTTTTCTATTCAATTTTTGCGCCCAAGTTGGTAGTGTCCACGATCCGAGATATCGAATTGCGGCCTATATCGAGAACTCGGATCGATTTCTAGGATCGAATTGCCATGCTACCTAAGGATGTACTTTTGTTTTTTATTTTTCGTAGATACCTTGGTTATATTTTTTTTTTGCAGAAACTTTCGGTGCTATCCTCATATTAGTAATATTAGCTATTCTATTGGGCATTGGATCCCTAAGTCCTGCACATTTGCCGGTCAGTATTCTACCATATGTCTTGCAAGGTATATTTTACCACAGATTACCTATACTACGGTAGTATAGGTAATCTGTGATTTTACTGTACGCACTGAATTTTTACGAAGTTGCTTTTCATTGAGCCAAAAGTACAGGGTTTCGGTAGAAGCTAAATCTGGACTAGAAGATGACCCTAAAAATACCGGTCATTTGGCTCAAAGTTTTTTTTAATTTTAGGTCTATATTTAAAGTGGCATAAAGAATTTTGTTAAAAATGTAAAATGGCCGAACTATTATAGGTCTGGGTTCGTATCTATATTAAATAGACGCCCCCTAAATTGATAGTATGTGATTAAAAGGTTCTATGCAACCCCAACTTTTGGTAAACGTCTCTTTGGGAAGGCTTGCTGGTCAGTCTAAGTTAAAATTATTATTATATTAATATTAAAAGAGTTCTACGTTTGTTCTATTATTAAATTATTTTCAGCGTTTCCTGCATTATTTAGTAAAGAAATTATATTTAACTCGCCTGTAAATAATTAAACAGTATATTCGATTTCTTTCCCGAAACAACTACCATAAACCATAAATTAAAGGTTATTAGAATTAAACCAATATTTTAGATAAATACCGAGTAGGGAAAATACCATTTTTCTTTATTTAATTCCACAGAAATAATTACCTGAAGAAATATCGGAGTTAATACTTTTGTTTGAAAGAGGCTTGTACTTTGTACTCGTATCAATCCCTTGAGAAGATCGAAGAAGGCAATAATCGCCGTCTAAATAGTTGTATCAACTCTTCAATTGTACACTGATTTCTCTCGCTACCTTGTTTACGTTCGTGTAACAAATAATTTTTGTGCTACAGACAATTTAAGGTGGTACCGAGGGTGATATAAGCATTTACGACAATTTTTAAGGAAATTTATATACGGTGTAAACATTGATAACCGTGCGTAGGCGTTTAACATATAAGAAAACAGTTTTTTACAAATATCATCTGTCCCGCGAGACTATAGTGGGAGTTTTTGATATGGTTGGATAGAATATTTAATTTGGCATCGAAGAGTATCTAAATACTCCTAATTTAATGGCTTCTTATTGAAATATTTGCGAAAGTATAATGCAGTTTGACAGTTATTACTTATAATTTATTAAAAACAATAATCATGGAAACGTATTCTGTAGCTGGATTGGTTAGATTGGGGCATCGTAATAATTATTCTCAAGTCCTGCCCGCCTCATATTTTTATTATTTTTTTATTTATTTTGTAAAACGTATTAATAAAAAAATTACAAAGTTAAAACATAAATTGTTTAGTAAATCAAGTATTTTATAGAATTCATTATTTTTTTTATGAATTTTAATTTTATTAGGTGCTTTAGGTACAATAATTTTTTTATTTTATTTCTCGTAGATTTCTTCTATAAAATACTTAATTTACCAAACAATTTAGATTTTAATTTTATAATTTATTTAATAATACATTTTACAAAATTAAAAAAAAAACATAAAAGTAGAAGGCAGGCAGGATTTGAACTTGTGAATAATTATTATTACTGTGCCCCAATCTAACCAATTCAGCTACGGAATACGTTTCCATGATTACTGTTTTTAATAAATTATAAGTAATAACTGTCAAATTGTATTATACTTTTGCAAATATTTCACTAATAAGCCATTAAATTAGGAGTATTTAGATACTCTTCGATGCCAAATTAAATAATCTTTGTAACCATATCAAAAACTCCCACTATAGTCTTGCGGGACAGATGATATTTCAAAAAAACTGTTTTCCCGTGTTAAACGCCTATGTCACGGTTTTCAGTGTTCACACTGTATGTTATTTTTCAAAAAATTTTACCCATGTATGCATATTTTTAAAATGGTTGAGATATTTGAAACCAAAATAGAGTGAAAATTGGCAATAGTGTCCCACAAGGAAGGTTTTTTTCAGTAGTGAGAATAAATTTAAAATAATTTGACAGATTTTTCGGGCTTTCGTGACTATTGCCAAATGGCAACAATTTTGAGAAAAAATTGTAAAATTATTTTCTAATTTATCGAACTCTCAAATTATATTTAATTAGTTTATTTTTTAAACCTCAAGTTTCAAGTAACGGAATCAGGATGTTATGCTCAACGACGAAATATAACTAGACAAAACTTCACTTGGTTTGTTATGATTTCGGCTGGCCAGACAGAGACAGAAATATGTCTTGTCTAGTTTGAACATTGCACACTAGAGGCGCAAGTGTTCTTCAGCATTGTCGTTATAGATTGGAAAGTTTTTTAAATTATATTAAATAAAAAGAATTTATTTCCGAACGAAAAGATGTATAATAATAAAATCAATAAAATAACATGAGACCAAAGGTGTTCTAAATCATCTTTATATAAGATAATTGAAGCATTTTTTTAAAGATCCATGATTTTTATGTTGAATAAAATAAAAACTATTGAAATGCTAAGTTCTTTTATTAATAATATTTTAATATTATATTCTTTGCAAATAAAACTACAAAATTATGATTAAAACGGGTTCTAATCCAATATATTTTAAGTCAATTAATAAATAAGATAAAGGAATAAAAATATTTAGTATAAATACTCCTTATTTTTATTACATTGTTATATATAAGTACCTACAATGTTCTATTACGCCCTTTATTATTACCTATTCAGTAGAGAAAAGTAAAAGAAATATCCCTCTAAACGGATATTTCTCTGGTATTGTTATTGGCGAATAAAATTAAGCCGTAGCCATCTAGTGGCAAAATAAGAACTATTTGTTGTCGTACTTCACTGAAAACGCTATTTGGGCTAGTGTTATTTTATTTGGTTGTTGTTTGTGAACAGTAAGCTTTTGTTTTATATATATTTAAAGACTGTTAATTTCCTGATTTTTTCTTCATTTACTCAATTTTCTACTTAAAATTCCTTGAAGAATTATTGAAATTTAAATAATTCTCTTTATAAGAGGTGAAGATTATTTCCCAAGAACATTGTCATATTTATCTGCAAATAAACAAATTTTGAAACGTCCATGCACAAAATTGAAATAATAACATTGAAACTTAATCTTCAAACTTATCAGTCAGTAACATAAAACCTGCCTAAATATTTTAATAATAGAATAAAACACTCTTGAAAATTGCGTTTATAATATGTAAACAAGCACGTTTGAAAATGATAGTACGATGATGATCCGACATCTTGGTTGATAACAGCGCCGCCACCGGTGAATTTATTCGCGAATATTGGAAACTATAACTGTAAAACTATTGATTGCAACAAAATATTTTGATTGTAGCCCAATAGTATTGATTACAAGAATGAATCCAACAAAGGCAATTTCATCAATATTTTAAAAATAGCATATTACAAAACCCAAAAGAAATTTACAATATTATTGTGGTTTCTAGCGGTGGCCCGGCTCGGATGTCACTCTTCAACCATTTCGCAGATGAGGCTTGGCTTGAATGTTATGATTAAATACTGAGCGAGTTTTCGTATTACCCAAAAGATTTGTTTAAAATTTTCATCGGGTAAGGTAAAAGGGTCACTAACATTTTTTTAGCGCCTTGTTGTGAATACATAACCTAAATCTACGAAAAAAATATGAAAAGTGTAAATAGTACGAACTTTATTATATGATATAAAATTCTTACTTGTATATTCTTTCAATTATGTATATCGCATTGAAGTACAATATTTTAACTACTACTTTTATCTGATTTTGACATTTGTTATCGAACATTAATGTATAGTGGCCTCTAATGAGAAATTCTTGAACTAGACTACATATATCTCTATCTCTAGTTGTCTCTTTCTGGCCAGCCGAAATCAAAACATTCATTATGAGGAGGGATAGGATTTGTTTTGTCTTGTCATATTTGGTCGTTGGTTATGCTATTGTACTCGTAACGCTATCTACTGTCGTAATTAACTAGCTTCATTCATTTACATGGTTCAATTGGTAAGTCTGTTTTGACAACTAGAACACACTTTGACAATGCAATATAAATAATCAAAAGATATAATTACTAATTATGGTATTTTTAGAAATGATTTCTATAATTTTTTGGTTACTACCTGACATATGTCAACAAAAACAAAATCTACAGAGATTATTTCCGGGAATAATCTCTAGAGCTTTATTCTCAGTATAATAATGACAGGATTGGTTAAGACTCAGACACGTGACACAAAATGAAACATTTCATTGGTTGTAAGAAATGTCAAAAAATAATCGTAGTAACTCATATAATAAACGACAGATTTATACAAAAAAAACTACCTATACTGTATTACAGATAAGAATAGACTTAAGAGTAAGATAGGGCTTACAATTCCAACTTTCTGATTGGTCTAAACTCAAACCAAGTTTATAATAGCAATATGTAAGCAGGTATATTATTTATTCCATCTTGACTTTATAATCTATTTAACAATTTTTGAGTAACTGGTTCTTTAGTAAAGAATTAAAAATGATCAAATTTTGACGTTTCGGGTTGTCAAGTATGTCATGCACAAAACAAAACTAATTCTTAAGTTTTATGTGTGTAAAACAGGCTGGCTTTGCGGCGCCACCAAGTCTATTCTTATCTGAAATACAGTATAAAGACAGTTCAAATGAGATTTTATACATGAGTCTAAAAAACGTCCAGTTACCAGCACGTTTATATATATATATATATATATATATATATATATATATATATATATATATATATATATATATATATATATTCTCTTCGAAAGACGGAAAATATGTGATTTTTATGGAATTTTTGCATTTATTAAAATAGTTATATATTTTTCTTAAATATTGGTTATTTATTATATGAGTGTGGAATGTAGCATATTATTCACGAAAGAAAATTAGCCACTCGCCCTGCACGCTACGTGGCTAAACTTTTTCTTGACTAATATACATTCCACACGAGTGTAATACAACGTTTTATCCAACATCTTTTTAAAAAACTCCTTAAATCATTTTAATGTTTTCATTCATCGTTTGACATTGACAAGTCAATTGATGAAGTATACAAAGTAGCCATTGAATGGTTGTTATAATTTTGTTTTGGACACGAATAATAATAATAATAATAGTTTTGTTATATTGTTATTGAAAAAAATTTGCTGTAATAAAATTATTGTCTGTCGTTGGGAATTATTTGGAAAAAAAATACATTAAAATGGGTGAAAATATAGGGACCTTCCTTTAAAACGTATTCACTTCAGGTACATTCACAAATAAAAGTTAAGTTTAGATTTATGGTTAATACTTTAGATTTAATGACTTTGGCCGCATATTATGTAATGACACCATTCACACTTCACCAATGAGAACGAGCCTGAAATGATATAGATATATACACCCATCTTTATTCAATATCCACTTGGAGGTTTCAGCTTTTTAAACAAATGCGAGAAGAACATGGAGACTGTCATAACTTAATTGCTGAAATGTAACCAATAATCCCAAGCGAATGACAGTTTCATGGCGCACAGGTGTCTTGTTGAGTACTGCTCTACCGATATTTTAATCTTGTTTTTGAAGCATTTACATAGTTGTCTGTACATATCAAAACTAATTTTCAGATAATTTAAACTTACATTTATGAATGACTTGCTTAAACCTAAACAAAAACCATAAACCCAATTTTCATTTGTGAATGCACCTTAGAAGCACAAGCAGCAACTTTCAATTAATTTCCGAAGCAAGTAACTACTAACTAGTTTCTCGTTTTCATTTCATCAGCTGTACATGACAGCTGTGATTGTGTAAAGATAAGTAACCTATTTTAGCATAAAAGTTAATATTAAAAATAAATAAGTTTCATAATGTTAAATTATTTCAATAATAAAATAATTTTGAAAAATTGCTTTTTATTTATATTTAAAAAAATCTGATGTGGACACCACACGACTTCCTTGTACGCAAGACTAATATGAAGTATAGACTCAATTATAAAATTGCACTTATTTGACGTAATTTGACATTAACTATTAACATTTATTTTTTATTTTTTTGTTATTTTTTGTGCTAATCCATAGCAAGCTTCATTACAAAAACCAAAAAGTATATGTTTTAAATTTACATATCTCGCTTATACAAAGGGCCAATTTAATAATACTTGATGTGCTAGACGCAGAATTTAATTCTCTAAAACTCTTATTGGAAGCATTTATTTCTAAAATCAAAATGAAACCATTTTATTCAAGAAAAACTGTTAACAACTTCAGGAAATATATCACTTCCGGTTAGCCTGTTTTAACCAAAATCTGCTATGTTATTCCAATTGATATAAAAGCCTTATTTACTAAATTTGAAAAGTTTTGGATTATATTTTAATATAGTTTTTCATTAAAATCTATTATAGGCTTCAAATAAAGTACCATTTCTGGAAATTATGTAATGACTAAAAAAGGAGATGCACAATTAGATGTTATAGAAGTCCTAGATACAAAATTTCAACTTTCTACGGCTTACCGTTTTTGAGTTATGCGAGATACGTACGTACGTCAAGACGAAATTAGTCAGAATGGATTCAGGGATGGCCAAAATGGATATTTCTGTTGAAATCTGGAAACCGAAATTTTTCGCGAATACAATACTTCCTTTACTTTGTACAAGGAAGTAAAAACAGTAATAATTCCTCCGTGACTTCTAAAATATTCTCTCACGGAGTGTCTAATGTTGACATTAGTTATTTCAAATAACCATAGTAACAAGTATATTATGAGTCGGTGTTGGATAAACTTATTTTATTTTTAAAAGATATTTACAACAACAATTTAATTTTCTTAATCACTCTAAACTAAAAAATCTTTTGTATGAGAGTGTCATGACAGAACCACCTTAAAATATTTCGAATTTATGAAGTTTTCAGTTATTTTTATACTGCATATTAAAATGCTATTAAAGCTAGTCAAAAAACAGAAGGATAAAGTTGTGGGATTGATAATGCATGTTTGCAAATGGTTCTAAGGTAGTTCGAGATTGGAATAATTTGAAGAAAGTCGTGTATAAAATTTTAAAAGTTCGTGTAGATATCGATGGAAATAATAAATGGTCAGAGTGGCTAATCTAAAATTAAATGATGCTTTGAAAGGTCTACATGCAAGACATTTAATCCAACTAATGACATATGGATTATGCATTAGCAACTTTACATTCCCAACTTTTCATTATGTTTCAATTACATCAAATTACATGATAAAATTTGGAAATACCTCCTGGTTAAAGTGTATTAATTTATCTTCATTACTTTAGATATTTGTGTCCGAAATCTATAATATACTGGCGGGCATCATTTACATTTCAGCAGTGACATGATGGGTAGTGCTGAAAAATATTTGACAATGATAAATTGCCTGATTTTAGTCATGAATAAGCATCATTATATATAATCAGCCGTCGTCATAAAATGTACAGCGAATTAAATTGACACACTGGACACAATCACACGTTTCGTTGCCTCAACCATCGGATAAATAATAATTAAATATTTCTGCTTACGCACACACTATTTAACAGGCCAATATTTACTCTACGATTTATTTCATTGTACAGTACACAAACAACCACACTACCTTCCATCAATATTTTTTCAATTCTAGCCTAAAATTGGAAAATTCAGGGTGTTTATATTGTAACGTTTTTATTTATTTGGGTGAAGTGTAAATATTAGACAATTATTATTAATTACAATTAAGTGTTTATTAAACTATAATGAAAGTTACTATTACTAATATTAAACAATTATTAAAAACTAATTAAGATTAAAACTATAATTAACTACATAACACTAACGCTATCTATTTAACCAATTAACACTAGAGTAAAGTCGGTGAATGTGGAATACCATTTTTATTTCATTGAAAAAAACATGCGAGAAGATGGCGGTTAATCATCAAATATTGTATATAGGTCATTTAAAATGTACTTTACAAAATAGTAACACTTTCAGGTTGATTATCTAAAATGATTCATTTATAAGAGCAATTTTCTTCAAAATGGACATTTTTACACCTGTTGAAAAAGGGATGGTAATGTGGAATACCATAGTGCATTAACGTAGAATATATACCACATAACCATACTTACTTTCACAGTATAAGAAAATTCGGAAAACCATGGAAATATGTTCTTTAAATTATTTATTCCTTCTTATCATAAATATAAACAAAAATAAAATGAGTATGCTATTAGAATGTAACAAAATAAACTATATTATTTCGCACTGCCTTCATGCAGGTATACTTTTCTGGTACATTTTCTTAAACCAAGAACAGTTATCTACTCATATTATAACATTTTCGCTAATTTGGAATATTCCACATTGGCATACCCCTTGGTATTCCACATTAGCGGATTTGTTGACATTAAATTCCCGCCATCGAATTTCATTTAGGAATTAGTTTGAAAAATATTTTTTCTACTCCCATGCGTGAAGTGGGTACTTCACGTATTAAATTTCATGTGTGAAGTTTGATTTTTTGAACACTGTGCGTGAAGTAAATAAATTAGTTCAAACACACACAATGAATATCATTATATATACGTAAATCATGTGATGGTAAATGGTCCGAAGAAATAACAACTTCATGAGAAATGTGTAATTAATTTATATAAATAAAATAAATTTTGTAATTCTAAATTTACAACTTTGTGTTAAATATAAATCTAAGTCCAATAAGCATTCAAAAGCAATAAATAAAAAAATTCTAAACAATCTAATACAAATTTTATGATATTACAGGTTATAGCAATTACAAAATATAAAATTATTATATTTCCTTTTAATATTTTAATACTATTTTTCCTATATTATTTATTTTATTTATTTAAAGAAAATACTACTAAATACATCAGATATTTGAGTTTACGTTAAAAGAATGACAATGTGAAGAAAAAATTATATTTTATTGCAAGGTCGTAGAAAAAGTATAGTATGTAACACGTGTGTGAAGCCTATTTTACATTCGGGTGGTTTGCAACACTCGCCTTCGGCTCGTGTCGCAATCTCCACCCTCATGTAAAAACTTCATCTTCACACACTTGCCACATAATATACTATTTTAAATCTAGCCTACATCCCCAAACCCCTATCCACACTGCAGTTGCAAAAAATCGTATTTTCGACTACACAATCACTAATAAAACTACGTATCTTTACACTTGCTTAAAAAGCTCAGCAGGCACTCATACTATTTTTCAATGTTTTTGATGTTATGCACAATGTAGTTAAATTGGTGTCTCCATGTAGGTAATAACTCCCCTACACACGTGCATTTGTGCCATTAGATCGCAGATGTCGTATACCATTTTTTCAAAAAGCACCTATTCCACATTAGATGACTATTCCACATTCACCGACTTTACTCTACTATTTATTTCCACGATATTACAAATTATTTATTTCACTACGCGTTTCAATCTTAGACTGCCGGTCTGAGGCAGACTAGTGACGCACGCGAGGCGAGACGAGACGAGAAATATGAAATATCGATCTCGTCTCGTTTTCGGATCTGTAATCTCGATCTCGCTCTCGTCCTCGCACATTTTTTTGGGTCTCATCTCGTTCTTGCACGTGAGTCTTGCTATAAAAATAAGCGCTTGCGCACTACGTGTTTACGTAACAATTGAACTACAAGAGACAAGTTCGCACCGTGTATTTGCAGTCGTATAAGTATAACTATAATAAAGAGACGAAACAATAAATTCTGGTCACCAAAATATTTCAATGCGAATATATTGCTTAGTCATTTACGGTCATCAGAAAATGTGTTAAGTTAGTAAATAATTTAATTTACCTCTAATATATCCAATTTATCACCAAATTGGGATCTCTAAACTATTTAAGTACGAACATCTGCTAATACATTCTGTCATCAATAAAACGAATTAAATATTAATAAATTCTTTTTTGTAACTTAAAGTATTTATATATGTCGGGGGGTAGTATCACTGGCAAACTCTATGTCGACCAACACTATTTCAGAACCACAGCGATAATATAAACGTGATGATCTCAGCGAGGCGGACCTGCACTCACTCCCTGAGCACCGCTACACACTGATTCCATCCAAGCATTATAGCCTACAATGCTTGACGTTTCGATTACGACAATACAATTAAAAGATTATAAGTGATTCATGTAATACTTGATTCATTAAATGATCGTTACGACATGCTTTGATATTACAATCTCCGACACGGCCATTCTGACGTTTCACACGTCCTCGTGTGAACTATCTGAAAACAAAGAATTTATCCACAGTATTTTCGCTCGGCTATCTCTGACCAATAAGTGCTCAAATAGTTACAACTTTGTTCACATTTATATCAAGCTCAAAATTTAGCTATAGTACACTAAATTATTTAATGGACGCCTTTTTTACAAGACGTCAAACAAAACATAATTCTGTGACAATACATTTCACCAGTAAATACATGACTACCAATATCAGTATTCAAGCATTGTTATAGCTTGTCCAACAGCGACAGACCATCATTGCTTAACCAGCAATCGATCGCTATTCCATCTTCGCTTAACCAGCGCAAGAAAACCATACCGTCATTGCTTACCCAGCAATGGAACACCCTTCCGTCATCGCTTAACCAGCTCGGGAAAACCACACCGTCATTGCTTACCCAGCAATGGAACACTATTCCGTCATCGCTTAAAATAAATTCAGTACTCATTACTCACGGTTCTACTTAACCAGCTCTTGTAATTACGTCACCACTCTCCGGGTGGGACACAGACGGAATCCTTGTTACTGGTCAATGCCCTAGGATGAAAACCTGCAAAAATTGCTAGACGGCCTTTCCATTTAACCTGCTTGGCCCTACACTTCACTTTATAATTCACCAACAGAACAAACACCCACATACAATATTGTGGATCGCAGGCGAATCCCACTTCTGATGTCGGGGGGTAGTATCACTGGCAAACTCTATGTCGACCAACACTATTTCAGAACCACAGCGATAATATAAACGTGATGATCTCAGCGAGGCGGACCTGCACTCACTCCCTGAGCACCGCTACACACTGATTCCATCCAAGCATTATAGCCTACAATGCTTGACGTTTCGATTACGACAATACAATTAAAAGATTATAAGTGATTCATGTAATACTTGATTCATTAAATGATCGTTACGACATGCTTTGATATTACAATCTCCGACATATATTTATATTTATATCATTAAATATATGCCATTATTTAAGTAAGATTTAATCATAAAAAAAACGCTACAATGGTAACTCGCCGGCAATCAGTCATTCCGCTTTCTCTCCGTGTTGACTCCCATCGACGCTTAATATAACATCATTTTCTTTTCAGAGGCGGCAAAAATTTTATCGTAGTTTTAACTGGGGTGAATTAGGGGCTGAAATATTGGAGGAAACTAGTTCTATTGGATGCAAAACGGATTTTGTCTTTATTTTGCATTTCCTCGCTCTGGGACCGATATTAATCGAAATCGACTATAGATAGACTCAAAAAATATAGTGAATTCATATAATTTTTCACATTCACGCGTTCTATGCACGAATTAGTGTTGACTCCACTCCTTGTACGGTGCATTTTTCATTGAATTTATGAATCAAAGCTATAAAGTTACAAGTAATTTTTACTGCGAGACTCTCGCGAGAATCTCGCGAGATTTCTCGCTTCTCGCAGTTGTTATACTGCAATCTTGCTCTCGTTTTCGTCTCGTACAATGCAGCGAGACGAGACGAGATGCGAGAGTACTCTCGCCTCGTCGTGCATCACTAAGGCAGACTCTTGTAGACTGTTTACGCGATATTTATATCACTATATTATAACGTGGATTGCCCGCCGTCGCCGCCGCTGTAAGCGAGTGTTTATTTATAGCGGTGACGTAATCGCGCTAGCAGCCGGGCGATGTAAACAAACTGGTGGCGACGTGTTTAATTACTTGCGGTCGCCTGAACCTTTTTTGTTCATTGTTAATATGCGGTCGAACATTCTCGGGCTTTTCTAGAAGATAATGACAGCTGTATAAAAAGGACGTAGCTATGCTCGAGAGTTAGTTAGTTAGTTAGTTACATAGGAAGATTCATAGAGACATGCACATGGAGTGTTAGAGAGTAAAGTGTTAGTGACGCACAGCAGTATCGTAGTGAGCGTATGCAGTATAGTGTCGAGTGGAGGACTCGGGAAGTTACTTGTTAACTGGGATAGCTGTGGATGTGAATACTCGGTAGTGTTGACGAGTATTGGGAAGCTATAGTGTACGACGACAGTAACGGCGAGTCTCGAAGTTACTGGTATATTGGGATAGCTGTGGAAGTGAATACTCGGTAGTGTTGACGAGTATTGTGAAGCTAGGTATACAAGGACAGTAACAGCGAGTTGGAGTGGATACTCGGCATTGGTGTTGAAGAATTGTGGCATACGGATAGTTAGTGATACTGAGGCTGTGGAAAGAGAAAGTTAGTTACATAAATAGATAGACAGTGAGGTGAAAGGTGTGACTTCTGTCCGAGCAGCTGAATATACAGACGCTGTTGAGTTAGTTGAGTATATAGACGCTGTGGAGATCGGTAGGCGGCCAGTTGAACGTGATATAAGTATATAGTGACATAAATATAGTGACATAAATATCGCGTAAACAATCTACAAGAGTCTGCAACAGACCGGCAGTCTAAGATTGGAACGCGTAGTGAAATAAATAATTAGTAATATCGTGGAAATAAATAGTAGTGTTAATTGGTTAAATAGATAGTGTTAGTGTTATCTAGTTAATTATAGTTTTAGTCTTAATTAGTTTTTAATAATTGTTTAATATTAGTAATAGTAACTTTCATTATAGTTTAATAAACACTTAATTTTAATTAATAATTCTCTAATATTGAATTGAATAAAATTCGTATTCACATGGCTCCCTTGTAAACGGTCTCTATGCAATTTATTGTATTGTAATATATACAAGTAAAGTGTTCCGGTTATCCGATTTTCACCAAAATCTAATGGGCTCTTTCCATTACAGAAAAAGTTCGAAATACAAGGTTTCAAAATTTTCTGAATGACAGTATTTGAGTTAGGGTGGAGGATCCACACATACACACAGACATCATCGTGAAAATGTTAAAATCGATATGCGATTTTTAGCACGATCTCTATACCTCCCTTACCAAGGGTAGCGGCAGGTAAAACTAAACAAAATATCATCTGTCAGTAAATATAATTCAGTATGTACTGTAAACTTAACGTATTGTAAAGTTGGTTCTGTATTTTTGGCATGTAATCTTTTTTCCTTTTTGGTGTCTGGCAAAACGGTAGGGCCTTAAATCTCACTTCGTTGACGGCTTAGCGAGGAAGGAAAAATTGCCAAAGGAAAGACGGAATTAATTAAGGTTTATGAGTTTGATTCCATAATGGAATTGAAATTTTTTAACGAATGGAAAGCGGAATCGAAGTTTCAATCAAGCTTGAAGTCAGTCATTAGCTAAATTAAAAATATGTTTGCTTCTTCTGAACTGCAAGCAGCAAGCAGCGATTCATTTACTCCACGGTCAAACTGAACTTTCCAATTACAAGGGAGGAGTTATCTTTTCACAGGCAAAAGCCTGAATTTTACATTTCCGTTACTTGGAAATTTTTAGTAATCATAGGAGAGTTCAGTGCTCTTTTCTCTTGAGAAAGCGAAGGCCAGAATTAGAATGTCATATTCTAGCAAGCATTCCCCTAATAATTCTATCAAAAATTCCCCTTAATGGAAATTGTCAAATATTTTTATAAAGAAATAATATAAAAGAAAGCCTCAACAGAGAAAATAGTATAAAAAAATCTGATGTGGCCAGCACATTACCTTCCGTCAGTTCTATGTATTTTGTATAAATATACATTAAAACACAAGTATTATAAGGCAACCTGTTAACGTACGAGTCCAAGTTTGGAAAACGAGCCGCCAGGCGAGTTTTACAAAGGACGAGTGCGTCAACAGGCCTTATGATACATGTTTTTTATACTATTTTGTCTATTGAGGTAATTTTACAATTAGATTTTTTAAAAAAGGACTTGTCAAAAATATGAGTTGGTGTTTTTACCTTCCGTCACCTTCAGGTAAGGAAGGTATTGTCTTTGGTCAAAAAATTCGGTGGTGAGTTTTTGATGAATAAGCACGTTTTAGGGTCCCTACAATACGATTTTACTATTTTTACGATGATGTGTGTGTGTGTGTGTGTGTGTGTGTGTGTGTGTGTGTGTGTGTGTGTGTGTGTGTGTGTGTGTGTGTGTGTGTGTGTGTGTATGTATGTATGTGTGTGTGTGTGTGTGTGTGTGTGTGTGTGTGTGTGTGTGTGTGTGTGTGTGTGTAACAAAATTTTCGTCTGCGATAACTCTTATACTACAATTCTGAAAATTATAATTCTTTAGTATTTCTCTTCGTTACATCCATGTGAAGAGCTGATTAGATTTTGGTTAGAATTGGACAACCGGAAGTACCCTCATTTGAAGATTTTAACAGTTTTTCTTAAAAAAAACTATGTTAAATATCATTTTTTCACATTTAATGATATTATAAATATTAAAGCATATTTTATTCTCTATACGATTTGACTGCATTTTATACTTAATATTAAATGGATATAGAGTTAATAAATTATAAAGAAATTAAATTTCATAAAGTAGCCATAGCTATGGAAACAGCTACTGTATAAAGAAAATTTTGATTGAAAGATGTCAGTGTCAAGTGAAATTGACATAGTGTGTTTGTCATAATTTTACTGGAAATATAGGATCTTTTGATATAAATTGTATGGAATTTGCATGAAATATATGCAACTGCCGGAAGGTAAAGTACAAGAAATATAATCTTTAGCAATAAGGAACTTTCTGTATGAAATTTGTACAAAATACATAGAACTGACGGAAGGTAATGTGCTGGCCACATCAGACTTTTTATCAGTTATGTTGGTAGCGCTTCCCGCTAAAAATTGAAATTTCACATTTTGACAGTTTGTGTATTTTGTGATTTTATCTGATTGTTTACATTAAAACATTGTATCAAGCATTATACAATTATGAAAGAGGAAAACCAATACATACAATGAACTCCAAGGTTTATTAATGAACTATCCTGATTTGACATATCAGTGGTTCGTGTTGGTTATTATCATAAATAAAACTTGAATTTGGGATTGAAAGACGTTACGTGGACCATTAAGCCTTTTTATTGAGAAAACAACATATAAATAAAACTCTTTAAATAATGAAATACTTTAATGAACAATTTATTGATCTAGACTTTTACTTTCCACCATTTTGTCAACGCTCACTGCTCAGTTGCACAGATAACGGCAACAGCTGTTCTTATAATTTTTAATACGAAACAAATATGGCATTCATAATGTTTAAATCATATTTAAAAATTTAATATTCGATAGTTTGCCACAACGTGGAACTGGAAATCATGGATTAAAATGTCAACTTTTCATATTTGTTTGCCAGTAGCCGCCACAAATTGAGTAGACAGTGTCAACATTTTCAAGTAACGTGCATCATACATTTCATAACCTGCCTGGAATAACAATACATTCAACTCAAAATTGCATTACCATAAATTTAAATTTAATAAATAAAACTTACCGTTTTAAGTATTTTGACAAAGTAAACCTGAGCGCATTGTTTCTTGTTTCATAATTTTTTAGATGAAATTTTAACTTCACAGATTCTTCTTCTTTCTTAACTAACACAGCTATAGCTATAAATTTCTTTTCTTTCTAGTTCTATCACCTAGAGAAAGGATAAAAATCCACAATTAGAAGTAATATTTCAACACACACAATTTACCATTTTGAAGTTATCTGTCAGTTATGAAAGCATGACTACCACCTCTAGAACATAAAAGGCGCCAAAAACAGTACGTTTATAGATCTTCTAAACGTCGTGTTTTCAGTGACAAACAGTGCTTTTATAGACTTATAAGAACACCGAAATAGAAAAAGAAAGTTCCTTGCAAAAGATTCTATTTCTTGTACATTACCTTAAGGCAGTTGTATGTATTTTATAAAAATTCCATACAGAAAGTTTCTAACAAACCCATAATGTAGGTATGAAAATAAACTTTTTTTACAAAATAGCTCATAATTTTACATTTACTAAAATTAAAGAATAAATTGGAGGAATGAGACCAAGCTAGAATACGCTTAACATCAGATTGAAAATCTATAGCGTCCTGAATAGGTAGTATTAATTGTTTTAAATAACTTGACATCATCGGCGTACAATAATATTTCACAAAATTTAATCGAATCGATAATGTCATTGAATTGAAAAATTAGTGCTCTGTGACTGCCTATTACGGAATATTATTCCATATCAGTATGATAGAATGTCCTCATTCTGTAACAGTTTTCAGTTACAGAATGTATGAATTCCATAGTAGTGTTAGAGAAAATGTTTTTCGCGCGCTTGTTTCTCGAGAGGTGATATTCTTTGCTCCGTATGCTCGCCAGATTTAACACAGTGCGACTTGTTTCAGAAATCCGCCGTATACCCCAAGAAATGTTTGAAAGAGTTATGAGAAACTGAAGGAAGTGTGATACCATATTTTATAATGTCCGTCGCTGCGGACACTTGACGCATGTTGTTCTATCTAGTTCACCTCGGAACACTATTATCAATGTAATAGTATTGGTTTGTAGGTTTGCGTAATTTTCTAAATATTTAACGGCGTGAGGCAGTGAACTGTGTAATTAGGAAGGTGGGTAGTTTCTACCAATGCCGCAGTGCGTCGCTATAGCGCATTGCGGTGCACTGAACGGACCCTCCGAGACTGCAAAACACTGTGACTTTTCATTATCTATTTATATTCGTTTTTATACTCAGAAAACGGTGATATTACTCCACGGTGCAGACTTGTGGGACGTTAAATATACGTATAATTAAATTTTAATTTGCGATAACATAAGATAAATCGACATAGTATTATTAAAATTTTAAAAAGATACTTTACACTACATTGCTACTATTAACGTATGTAACAAAAGCTTTGAAAAAAGTTAGACCGCTTCATCAAATATAAATAATTACCTCCCGTCATACCGTAGGTAAGGGAGGTAATGTAATCATGCCAAAAATTCGATGGTGAGTTTTCAGTAAATAAGCACGAATTAGGGTCCCCGCAACACGTTTTTACTATTTTTACGAGGATGTCTGTGTGTGTGTGTGTGTGTGTGTGTGTGTGTGTGTGTGTGTGTGTGTGTGTGTGTGTGACGATTTTTTTCGTCTGAATTCATATAAAGAGTTGATTAGATTTTGGGTAAAATTGTATAACCGGAAGTGACTGTTTACTTGAAGCCCATAACAGTTTTTAATGAAAAACTATATTAAAATATAATCCAAAACTTTTCAATTTTAGTATTTAAAACTTCTGTATCAAGGGGAACAACATATTAGATTTTGGCTACAATCACACACAGCATCTGGAGACTCGGTCAAGCTTGGGCCGCTGTATATTTGGTTACAATATTTCTTTTTCAAAATTTTAAATTACTTTTGAGCAAAGTTGCGCGATGATGCTCTGACTTTGTCTGGAGCACTTCGAACGATTCTACTGATCCGATTTGGGGGCAAAACTTCAGGTCGCCCACTTTTGCAAATTAATACATACTACACTTTCTTCATATTATTATATAACGTATGGTCCTGAAATTTTGAGAAAATTTTTAGATTCTTTGAATTTATACCAAATAACGTTTAATCAAATTGTCGCTGAAAACAAACTATCACAATTAACTTGTTTTCATTTTGACAGTTTAGTTTTTTCGAATTGATGCAGCAAAATGTCATATAAGCTAGATATTCGGGCGAATGCCTAAGTGTGATATTGTTGCAGTTTATAGCGAGCACAATATCTCTGGGGAAACAATTTATCGGACAATAAAATATTGTGAAGAAGGTATACCTTGTGTTAATTTGCCCAAAACTGGTCGACTAAAAATTTTGACCCACATGTGAGAACAAAGATTAATTGCAGCCGTTAAAGACAAAGTTGGAGTGTTACAACGAACTTTAGCCAGAAGATTCGATGTTTCGAAGACCACAGTTTTTAGAACACTTTCTCGAAAGGACGTGGTGTTTCGAAGAAGAAGAAAAGCACCAAAATATACCTTGGCCCAATTAAAAAGAATCCCTAGATTTTGTCGTGTCCTGTCATTTTCTCAATAAACTTATTGTAATGGATAACGAGAAATATTTTACTCTGTCCTCTGTCCCATTCAGAGATGAAAGGAAACGATGGTTTTTATACTAATGACACGGAAAACACACCAGACAATGTCAAGTTCAAAGGTAAATCTAAATATGAGAATAAAATTTTAGTATGGTGTGCAATTTCTGAAGCCGGGTATATCTCGCAGCCGTACATTGGTCGTGTTCGAGGAGAAGCCTTAACTGCACAACTTTATATTCAAAGATGCCTAAATTGCTTCAATTTTTAAATACACATCACGCCAATGATATAATAATAACAAGAGACTGGTGTAACGAAAACAACGTAGACTTTGTTCCGAAATTGGAAAATTCTCCCAGAGTACCTCAAACTCGACCAATGGAAGAATTGTGGTCAATATTGACAAGAAAAAAGTGTGACAAGTTTCTGTTTCAAAAACCTACAAGTGTAAATTACAAGTGACAAGTAAACTAGTCCGTTTCTACAAGTGTATTTTTGCAGTTTACAAGTGTAGCGTTTCAAATAATATTTACTTGTTTTTACTACTAGTATTTTACAAGTGAACAGTAACCATGAATGAAAAATTGGTCATTTGAAAATTACAAATTGACAATTACATTCTTTATGACAATTAATTATAGGAATTTTCTTATGTAATGTAAAAAACACAGGTGGTCCAGTGATTCAAAAGAGGAAGATGTTCATATTCATTTTCGACGGGCTAGAATTTTTATAATAAAATTGTGCTATGAATATATTGAACAAAGTATGAATTTAATGAACGATTTAGATTGTCTTCATACAAATTGAGGCATTTAATAATTTAATACTTTTCGATATAGTCCTTTCGAACGAGACAAATTGGAACTAACCCGAGATCCGAACCAAGTCATTCTTATTAGTCGATGATGACAAATCTGAAGATTCAACTTCGAATTTGTCATTATCGGCCAATAAGAATGACTTGATTCCAGGTTAGTTCCAATTTCTCTCGTTTCGGGGAAACGGACTATAGCAATATTTAAAAGGGAGCAATTATTCCAATATTAAAAAAAATGATTAATCTAATTAAAATTTTAAAAGAAAATATGAAAATGAGTTTATGTTTAAATAAATAGAGAAAATGTTTTACTATACTGCAAGGTGAGACTATAACAAAAGCATTTACCAGTGTTCATAATATATCCTGGTAATATTTGTTAACAAATCCCTGATCCCGACAATATTGCCAGTTCTTCTCATTAATGCGTACGAAACAGCAAATTCATAAATTAATTTCTGTTTTTCGCATTTCTTATTTTTTGTTAAATTTGTGGAAAAAGCGCCAAATAGAATGTCTTTATGTTCTTTAATTTCCCGAAGAAACGCCAATTTAATAGCATTTTTGCCATATTAAATATAATTACAAATCATTATAATTTCACCTAATTTACTTTCATTGATTGCAAGGGTTGAATAACAAAATGTGTATAAAATTAAAATATTTTAAAACGCATACTTTTTAATGTGTTTAAAATATATACTTAAGGCAAAGGTGGCTTCATATTACATTTACTATGAAACCATGGTTTCAAACTTGTCAACTTATGTGTAAAAATACACTAGTAATATTGGAAAACTGACAAGTAGTCAAAAATTATTCTTGAAACAGAAATTACTATAACTTGCCACTAGTAATTTTTATGAAACAGGCACCTGATACTTGATGTTGTCCAAAATACAATAAATACGAGGAGAAATTTAAGAATACAACTTTAATCCGAAATAGTGGATGCTTATATTTATACAAAATATTCTATATAAGAAACAAAACATAAGTTAACAATTAAACTAGGCCCGCTACATAAGTATCCAAAAACAAGGCCCGCTACATACATTATCTCCTTCCTCTCGCATTGCCCTCTCTCCATGCACTTTGTTCCATTGTCCTGCGACACTCAGAATGTCCAGGTAGACTTGGGCGTGCTTGGGCTATGTGAGTGAGTGCTCACATTCGTTACGGCCATCAACGCTTACTCCCACGTGTCATACACAACACGTGGCCGATCTGTTAACCACAGGGAGTCTGCACATGGGAATGCTTTTTGTTTTGCTACGAAGATGACAAGAGAAGAACAGATAATTAAAGAAAAAGAGAAAAGATTTTGGGAAGCAATTGTAAGCTATGAGATAAAGTCAATAACAAAATAAATATTTCACCAATCAAGAGTTTCATTAGATTTGTAAAATATTTTCGGATCTTAAAATTTAAAACAATTTTTTATAATAATAAATTAGTTTGTTGTGATGCGTCAGAACAACCTCCCTAGTTTCGAAGATGAATTAAAAAATAAATATTCGAGATAAAAAAATATTGTCAAATCCTGAACTTACAACATGGAAAGTATTAAAACATGGATTTGAAAATAATATCAGCCAAGTGGCCACCACACACTGTTTCAACGTTGCAAGCGACTTATGAAGCTTCGCTCAGTGGATAAAAGGCATCTTTGTGCAAAGTTATGATTTAGCGAACCCCTCCCACCATAATGTACACATACTTACAGCCGTATTCATAGTAAAGCAAATAAACTAGTTTTAAACCAGATGTACGTAGTCCTGGTTTAAACCAGGTCTCAATGTATTTCGTAACTATTATTGTGGTCCGGTTGCGGTATTTCGCTACCGAAAATCGGTCACATTAATATGTTAAGAGTGAGGAATATATGTTGTACCTATGATGTCAGGTTAGTACGAATGTTGTTGAAAGAGAGACTGATTTTTTTTTGGGTGATTTTATTGTTATTCTTTCGGGTTTGTGCTAACCCACTAAGTGGGAAATGCGTGATTTTATGTATGTATGTATGTATAAAAATTATTACATTTTCTATAGATTTGCATTAATGGTTTTACTATATATTTTATGGATAAATTTATATAATTATCTATAATTTAAATCCCAGAGCCTACGCTTTAAACAAACAAAATGCAGTTATTCAAATGTATGTAACTGAAAGGTAAATGTCACGTTTTAAAAAGGAAAAAGTAAATAGAACAATAGAAAAGGAATTCAATACAGATTCCAGCATAAGTAAATATGTAGGTATGTATTTAGATTAATAAAAATTAACGATTCACAAAAATATTTAAGCTAATCCTCATTTTTAGATTAGTGAATTCTATTCTATCCCGGTATTTAAAATTTAATCTTCATTTTATTATAGTTCCGGTGGCTCAATGGTTAGAGCAACGCCTCATGTCCTGAGTGCCCTCGGGGGGCATGGATGTGTGTGAATGTGAACCCACTTTGTAATTGGGATTTAATCCTGTTGAGGGGTTTAAAAAAAGGTAGTTACGTGGATTAGATTAGACTATATTTTAAGAAATAAACTGTCAAAATTAGTTTAAAATTCGCTAATCCAAAAAACTTAATCTTTTTTGTGACTCGGGCTGTAAATGGCGGGAGGTATTGTGTTGGCCACACTAGATTTTTTATAAAATAAAAATTGTTGAAATATGTTCCAAAACTTGTGAGACATATGTTACTCTCAGTGCGACAAGGCGAGGGTAAGAGCAATACATAATAGATAAATAACTTTTTATAATCTTTTCTAAATTATAGTTTCAATATTCATATCTTAACTCTGTTTATCTATTTAAGACAAAATTCAGTTTAGAAATTCTTTTTGTATTATGATAGTCACGACATTTATTTGTTAATAATTAAGTCTGGAAATTATTAAATATACGTGCGTGACTTTGGAATGCCCCAGCCTATGCACCCCGTACCCCTAAGATAATCCTGTCCTGAAGATAGCGTTTTGTTTTAAGATAGTCGGATTAGATACTTGTGAGAGTAAACATGTAAAAGAGTCTAGATGAGTTCGTCACGTCGTCAAGACGTTGGTTGTTGTCGGAATGTAGTGTCTTTTAGTTTTGGGGCGACGCCCGCCCACTGGGTTACAGAATGTAACAGTTTTGTTAGTTATGTTTAATTAGTTAATATTATAATCATGTAAATAAACATTAGTTTAATTGTAAATAAAAAGTTATTAGTTTTTAAATAATAAGTAGTGTTCATCAGTGGAAAGTTTAAAGTAAAGTGTAAGTGTTTGTGTGTTCTTCCTTTTCACGAAGACTCCTTATCACCAGTCAGTAAGAGTCAGTGTATCATCGTTGGGAGTAAGAAGTATTAGCAGTCATCAGCTTCAGAGACCCCCTCGTGTTACATCAGTAAACTATGAAAGTCATGGAAATGCCTGGGAATTACAATCTATGAATTTGTCGGCCATCCTGTAAATAATGTTTTAAAGGAAAATATAAACCCATTCTCTTATTAATCCGATACAATGTATCAATGTTTTCGGTAAATTCCTTTTGAAAACAAAGTTGATGTATGAATGGAATGCACAGGTTTGATCAATCACATTGAAATTGAAAGGCATACGTTCACGTTCGATGCTATTCAGGCATAAAAATTGCATTGTGGGTTGAAAATAAAAGATTTAATCCCTCATTCATAGTTGTGAATATCAGCACAGCACATTACCCCCGCTGTTCTGTTCTTAGACGTCAGTGGCAGCCTGATAACCTCTGTAATGTATTTTTAATTGTGATATGGCGAATAGGCCCGCATAGCATCGCATGCTGATCAATACGGCCGGAAAGGCACAAGCAATACCCAAGCAGAATTGCGCCACGGCTACAGCTTTTAATGAATCCTGATTGTTTTGATTTGATGGCTTCTCGTTGCTAGTTTCGTTTCGTTTCATTTCTACAGATGACATCTGCTAATTTGTTCGTTTGTTCTGGGTGTTCTGTTTGTTCCTGATGCTTTGTCATAACTCAAATTGAGGCTAATTTTCTTGTTCGCACTCCAATTGTCAACGGTTATATTAAATATTAATTACTCTTTTAGGAATTCCATTTAACACATTACAATTTTAAATTTTCCAATAAATATTCTTCGCTTACTTTCATTCAAAACATTTTTCCAGAACTGTTTTCTTTTTCATCAAAATCTTTTTTTAGAGACCAGTTATTTTCGGAATTACAAAACATATACAAGAAATTATACGGAATTTATCGATACCAAACGAATATATTTAAAAAATCTGATATGGCCAGCACATTACCTTCCGTCAATTCTATGCATTTTATAAAAATTCCGTACAGACAGTTTCTTGCGAAAGACTCTATGTTTCCGGTACATTAAATCGTATAGAGAATAAAATATTCTTTAATATTGATAATAACATTAAATGTGAAAAAATGATATTTAACAGCGTTTTTTCAAAAAAATCTGATGTGGCCAGCACATTATCATCCGTCAGTTCACGTTAGTTCTATGTATTTTATACAAATTCCATACAGACAGTTTCTTGCGAAAGGTTCTATAATTCCAGTACATTATCTTCTCTCAGTTCTATATATTTTGTACAAATTCCATATAAAAAGTTTCTTAGACTTGATTCTATAGGTATTTGCAGTAAAATTATAACACAAACAAACTATGTCATTGGCACTTGACATTGATATCTGTCTATCAGAATTTTTTAAATTATATTAGCTGTTTCAATGTTATTGCATAGCTGGCTGCTTTATGAAATTTAATTTCTTTATAATTTTTTAACTCAATATCTTTTGAATATGAAGTATAAAATGTAATCTAATCGTATAGGAAGCTTAAATGTTACTTCAATTTTTCAAATAATCTAGTACAACTCATCGCTTCATACCTTGCTAATCGCAAACTCTCTGTACATTACAACAATTACACATCGAAACAATACATTACCAGCTCCGGAATTCCCCGGGGATCGAACCTTGGCCCTTTATTATTTCTTCTATTCACCAATGACATTGTTAATCACATCTATGACTCCAATATCTTGTTATATGCAGATGACATTAAACTTTACCGCGTCATAAACTCAACTGATGACTTTATGAAACGTCAATCTGACATAAATAAAATTCTAGCTTGGTCTTCTACCTCCAAACTTTTGTTTAATTACAATAAATGTAAGATTATGACGTACACTGTAAAAAAGAATCCTGTACACTACCAGTATCGTATGTGTAATAATATACTAGAACGTGTCACACAAGTTACTGATTTGTGCATACTTTTTGATAATAAATGCTGTTTTGTTCCACACATCACTAGTATGCTTAAAAGCTCGCATAGAAACCTAGGTTTCATTATTAGAAATACCCGCTCATTTCACAACCAGCATACTTTAAAGACTTTATATTATTCTTTCGTTAGATTTAAGCTGGAATATTGTTCACAAATATGGAGCCCAACCTACAATAAACATATAGATTCTATTGAAGTTTTACAAAGAAAATTTGTTAGGTATATTTACTTTAAACGATATCATGTTTACCCTACTAATGAATTTAATTACAATAACTGTCTAATCGAATTTGGAGTTCTGTCCTTGGACAACCGTTGAAAAATGCAATCATGTTTATATCTATACAAATTGGTCAATAATTCGGTAGACGATTCGGCTATCCTCTCTAAAATAAATTTTCTTGTTCCTCGATCTCGAACTAAATTGACATTTGCTTACCCGACTCCAAGGACAAACTACGAACTACGTTCACTTGTCAGACAGATGTGTATTATTTACAACAAATTTGTAATTGAATTATTAGAACTAGATATATTTACTATAGTGAAAATGAATAAGCAGAAGACTCACGTCATCAATAAATATTACTAGATAATGACGTCACTTGTTACTACGTATACATGGGATCCTAATTTATTCTAGAAAATGCAATGCGTGTTGCATAACTTACTGTATACAATACATGCATGTAAGTAATTAAAATAATTAATAACAAAACTAAACTATTTTTGAAAATAATCATTTTCTTTTATATATTTATTTTTATTTATTTATTAATTTATTTGTTTATTACATATATTTGGATTTAATTATGTACAATTTAAAGTACATATATGTATGTACTCAACATATTTCACCATAATCAATACAATACATAATTATATTGCTAGATGCTGCCTTCCCAATACCCGACGATTGGTCGTCCTCTCTTCTTCTTCCCTGGTGGTATCCACTGAAATATACGCTTTGGCCAGCTATGTGGTAGTTCATATAAGGCCCGCCTGTTACAATCCTGCTTCCACGAAAAACCAATATTGTGTAGTACTGTTATAAGGCTTGAAATTCCACCATTGAATATGCCTCGTAACTTTAAAATAGCGAGCAAGGATTTGCAAGTCACGTGTGATTCTAGAAATCCATAATAGTTAATGACATTTTTATTATTGCAAAAGGAAGTATTTAATATACATATTTGTAATAATAAACTTACTTTTTGCGTACATCTCATAAATAACATTTCGAATTGCAGTTTTTGTAAAACTATCAATTTCAGTAACCCGTCTTTTCCGTTGTTTGGGCTTTTTCGGTGATGTTAAAGGTTCGCCTCTTCTAACTTTTCCCGAAATCTTGCACACAGCATATTTGCTTATTTGTAGGGCATCTGCTGCTCTCTAAAAATACACAATTCAATTAAAGTTTGATAACAAAAGAAATGTTTGAAAAAAATTACCTCTCGAACGGCTTTTAACGGAATCAAAGGCCCACCGTTGGCCAGTTCCCGTTCGAAGTAGTTCACGACATTCGTTATTTGCTTCTGGATTGCTTTGTTAAAGCTTTTGGCATGACTGCAGATGGATTATTTTGTAATATTTATTAAAACAAACCAATAATATTCAGGGCCTGGTTTAGGTCGTCTTAGCTCTAACCAAATGAAAGCACCCCAAAAACTATAATGAGACGAGAAAATTGTGCGCCCCCAAAATCTGTGCGCCCTAGGCTGCAGCCTAGTCAGCTTATCCGGTAATTGGGCACTGCAGTAATTCTCTAGCGTAAACACAACTCACAAAATACTAAATTCAGAAGAAACTAAAACGGTTTTTTTTATATATTTTATTGACAGCAAAGTGACAGTTCAATATATTTTTTACAAAACAATAATACATAACTACTTTGATATTTGCAATCATTTATATTAATTCAAGTCACTTGTGCCTGGATGAGATGAGTTGACGATCACTGACAATCAAGTGACAGGGACAGGATCGATATTTGATCGATTTTAAATTCAATGTAAACATGGACATTGTCAGTAGTGCTACCGTTATGATACGAAAATTAACTACATTTATTTCAAATAATTTTGTATTCCCTAAAAGGAATAAGGATTGACTTTGATATGAAGGTAAATTTCATTAATATATACGTTTCTTAATACTAGTATTTTTTATTCCTTCTTTTTTAATACCCAATAATTTCTATAAGTTATATTTCGTTTTATAAGGTTTTTTTCAGGTCGATGACGTGAGTCTTCTGCTTATTCATTTTCAGTATAACAGCATTTCTAGGTTCAAGAAAGTACTGTCTGCTATACTTCTCGCAAGAACCGATAATTTATAATTTAAATATAATTTAAATTTAATAATGGTTTATTTATAAATATATATGTATTTTTTTTTACTTTTTCTATTTTTATTGTAAGGCGTCACTACTCGCGCGTCACGCGACGAAATTTCTGTACATTCAGTGAAACAATTCCTCTGTAATTGGGATATTATCCTGTAGAGTGAATTTACAATAAATAAATAAATAGAGAATAAAATCTTTTTTAATATTTATAATAACATTAAATGTGAAAAAATGATATTCAACAGTGTTTTTTTTAAAGAAAAACTATTAAAATCTTCAAATAAGGGTACTTCCGGTCAACCAAATGTAACCAAAATTTAAGCAGCTCTTCACATGGATGCAACGAAGAGGAATACTAAGGAATCATAATTTTTAAAATTGTAGTGTTGGAGTTATCGACGGAGAAAACAACGGCACACGCAATACACACACACACACACACACACACACACACACACACACACACACACACTCACACACACACTCACACACACCACACACACTCACACACACACACACACACACACACACACACACACACACACACACACACACACACATGCACACACACACACACATGCACACACACACACACACACACACACACACACACACACACACACACACACACACACACACACACACACACACACACACACACACCACACACACCACACACATTGAAATAAAGTAAACGAAAACGCCTGGATAGAAATATTGCTCTATCATAGCATTTTATTTTAAGAAAGTAGAAATTTAGTAGAAGGGAAATTGTTAGTGAAATAGGTGAAATTCCCGCCCCATGTGGCACAAAAAAATATAAAAGAAAACTCGTATAATAGAAGAACATGTTTATTTCCTTATGCTGAATTTTCATTTCCACGTCTGCAAAAAAGAATGTTTAAAAGTTTTAAAGGAGAACTGTTGCTGTAAAGACTTGCTTCAACACTGTATTATAATTTATTCAGCACATCATTAAATACTAGAACAGCATGTAGCCATGTATGAACTCCTGTTCTGTGTTATCTTAGATTTAATTAATATTGTGTACACCGACTGTAATTTATCAACTCTATATTGTGTACCATTCTTCAACTTGTTTACCGGTATGATGTTTACAACAATGATATTAGTTTGTGGTCAACAAAGTTTAAATAAATTTGATATATCACAGACGAAAAGTGGTAATTTCGTAGCAGTTTATTACCGTATGAAATAATAGTACATTAAAACACAAGTATCATAAGGCAATCTGTTACGTACGAGTCCAAGTTTGGAAAACGAGCCGCTAGGCGAGTTTTACAAAGGACGTTAACAGGCCTTATGATACATGTTTTTTATACTATTTTTACCTTCCGTCACCTTTAAGTAAGGAAGGTATTGTCTTTGGTCAAAAAATTCGGTGGTGAGTTTTTAATGAATAAGCACGTTTTAAGGTCCCTAGAATACGATTTTACTATTTTTACGATGATGTCTGTATGTGTGTGTGTATATGTATGTATGTATGTATGTATGTATGTATGTGTGTGTGTGTGTGTGTGTGTGTGTTGTGTGTGTGTGTGTGTGTGTGTGTGTGTGTGTGTGTGTGTGTGTAACAAAATTTTCGTCTACGATAACTCTAATACTACAATTCCAAAAATTATAATTCTTTCGTATTCCTCTTCGTTGCATCCATATGAAGAGCTGATTACATTTTGGTTATAATTGGTCAACCGGAAGTACCCTCATTTGAAGATTTTAACAGTTTTTCTTGAAAAAACGACGGTAAATATCATTTTTTCACATTTAATGTTATTATAAATATTAAAGAACATTGTATTCTCTATACGATTTGACTGCATTTTATACTTCATATTAAATGGATATAGAGTTATAAAATTATAAAGAAATTAAATTTCATAAATTAGCTAGTTATGCTAGAAACAGCTACTATATTAAGAAAATTCTGATTGAAAGATGTCAGTGTCAATTGACATATTCGTAGTACATGTGTGTTATAATTTTACTCGAAATAGGATCTTTTTGCTCGAAACTTTCTGTATCGAATTTGTATAAAATACATACAACTGTCGAAAGGTAATGTACATACAAGAAATTTAGAATATTTTGCAAGGAACTTTCTGTATGGATTTTTTAGAAAATACTTAGGCATTGACGAAAATTCTACTGGTAGGTACCGCATCCACCGACTGTGTTCGAAAACACGAGTGATAAAAAGTTACCGTGTACGAAAATTATACAATATCTACCAGATTCATCTACCGGATTCATGAAGAATCTAATCTCAAAAAAAGGTAGTGATGGAAATCGAAGCGCGCGCGTTAAAATTGGAAATGTGTTCAAAGTCGGACTCTGCTCAATTTGTAACAACAATAATTTCTAACCTGTTTCAAATTTTCAATTTTTTTAATAGGTTATGGATCTACCCCTGTTTACCACTTGCGTTCTTAATATATCGATTCCGGTAAATATAGCTTGATAAACAGCTGTGTACCGGTAATAGTTCACCGGTAGAATTTTCTTAAATGCCTCATATAACTGACGGAAGGTAATGTGCTGGCCACATCAGATTTTTTCTATTGAGGTAATTTTGCCATTTTTTTTTTTAAAAAGAACTTGTCAAAAATATGTCTTGGTGTTTTTTGTCAGTTATGTTCGTAGCGCTTCCCGCTAACATTTGAAATATCACATTTTGACATTTTGGGTATTGTGTGATTCTGACTGATTGTTTACATTAAAACATTGTATCAAGCATTATATAATTATGGAAGAGGAAAACCAATACTTACAATGTACTCCACCGGTTTATTAATGAACCACCTGATTTGACATATCTTGTAATAAAGGTAAATTTATCAAATAACGAATCGGAATCGCTGGTTCGTGTAGGTTATTATCATATGTAAAACGCTTTAAATAATGAAATACTTTAATGAACAATTTATTGATCTACAGTTTTAAATCCTATCATTTTGACAACACATCGACTGCTCAGTTGCAGACAACAGCAACAGCTATTCTTACATTCTTCAATACAAAACATACGTTGTATTTGTATATGACACTTATGTCCAAATCATATTTAAAAATATAATATTCGACAGTTCGCCTCGACGTGGTACTGGAAATCATGGATCGTAAAATTTTCATATTTACGTGTGAGTAGCCACAAATTGAGTTGACAGTCAACATTTCAAGTAACGTGCACCATACATTTCAAAACCCGCCTGATATAACAATACAATCAGCTGAAAATTGCAATATTAGCATAAAATTAAATTGTAATAAATAAAACTTACCGTTTAAATTATTTTGACAAAGCAAATCTGAGCGCATTGTTTCGTTTCATGATTTTTAAGTTGAAAGGATTTAACTTCACAGATTCTTCTTTCTGAACTAACACAGCTATAGCTATAAATTTCTCTTCTATCTAACCTTATCACCTGGAGATAAGATAAAAATCAATAGTTAGAAGTAATATTTCAACATAAACAACTTACCATTTTGAGGTTATATGAAATTCATCTGTCATGACTACCACCTCTAGAATTCGAAAGGCGCCAAAAACAGTACGTTTATAGATTTCCTAAACGTCGTGTTTTCAGTGATAAACAGTGCTTTTATAGAAACATAAGAACACCGAAATAGAAAAAAGAATTAAAGTTATTTAAGCTAAGGAATGTAAGTACATCTTAACATTCGAGGTAGTTGTAATAGGACGATACGGAGAACGGAGGCATAATAACGTATGGTCCTAAAGTTTTGAATTTTTTTAGATGTTTTGTATTTATACCAAATAACGTTTAATCAAATTGTCGCTGAAAAAAAATATCACCATTAACTTGTTTTCATTTTGACAGTTTAGTTTTTTCGATTTGATGCAGCAAATTGTCATATAAGCTAGATATTCGTAAAGGAATTTACAATCTTGTTGGGCGAATGCCTAAGTGTGATATTGTTGCAGTGTATCGCGAGCACAATATATCTGTGGCAACAATTTATCGGACAATAAAAGATTGTGAAGAAGGTATACCCTGTGCTAATTTCCCCAAAAGTAGTCGATCAAAAATTTTGAGCCACATGAGAGAACAAAGATTAATTGCAGCCGTTAAAGACAAAGTTGGAGTGTCACAACGAACTGTAGCTAGAAGATTCGATGTTTTGAAGACCATTGTTTATAGAACACTTTCTCGAAATGACGTTTCGAAAAAGAAGAAAGACACCAAAATATATCGTGTCCCAATTAGAAAGAATCCCTAGATGTTGTCGTGCGTAAAGGCGCATTCATTTTCTCATCTTATTGTAATGGATGACGAGAAATATTTTACTGTATCCCATTCAGAGATGAAAGGAAACGATGGTTTTTATATTAATGACATGGAAAACACACCAGACAATATCAAGTTCAAAGGTAAATCTATATTTGAGGATAAAATTTTAGTATGGTGTGCTATTTCTGAAGCCGGATATATCTCGCAGCCTTACATTGGTCGTGTTCGAGGAAAAGCCTTAACTACACACCTTTATATTCAAAGATGCCTCTCTAAATTGCTTCAATTTTTAAATGCACATCACGCCAATGATGATATAATGTTTTGGCCTGATCTAGCTTCATAGTATTGCGCCAGAATAACTAAAGACAGGTATAACGAAAACAACGTAGACTTTGTTCCGAAATTCGACAATCCTCCCAATGTACCTCAAACTCGACTAATAGAAGAATTTTGATCAATATTGACGATAAAAGTGTACGACAAGGGATGGGAAGCTGCAAATGAAGAACAATTACAACGTCGCATTTACCAAAAGATTCGAGAAATCGATCCAAATGTTGTCTAGAGGATGATGTGGCAAGTCAGAAGAAAATTAAGGGCCATTGAAATTCCATCATGGTCGCCTTTGTATTTCAATAAATTAAACTACTTAAATATAATCAAATATGTAATTTAAGGTGTCTCGTGGTCGCGTGCCTGAGTGTCTGGTTGCGAATCTGGGGAATCGGGTTCGATCCCAACCGACGCCAAATATTTCAAATATTAAATGGTACTAAATTGACCCCTGTGATGCACACTCTACACTCTACGTCAGCAATGAGTGCTCGAAAGATGACGCCTGGTAAACGCCCGCACGGTACAAATATGTCAACATCATTACTGAAAACTGTGTATAAAGCAGATTGGCACACACAGCAATGGGTAATATGCCGTGATGATATATTTATTTTAAATTTTCAATTTCAAATTTTTTGCGGTTGTACAAATATAGTATGTACACTTTGTCCTCGAAATCCTTTAATGACCTCGAGATTGTCCTGCCTCGGCGACAATTTGTCCCTCGGACCGCTAAGAGTGATTTCGCGGCCTTGTTATACAAACAACTATTATTTTTTTATTTACGAAAAATTGTAGGTCTTAATGTTCCATACATTTATTTGGAAAAATATACAGGTGAACCTCTAGTTCTAGAGCTTCACCTGTCGCCATGGTGAACGCTTTAGTTTATCTAGTTTTCGTTCCTTCAATGGTTATCAGTAGATCCTGTAAGGATTAATTTATATAAAAATGTAACTTAGAAGATATAATCAATGATTTTGAATTGTATAAAATTCTTTTCATCTTTTGCTGATGATGGGTTAATGTGAACCCGAAACGTTCAACAAATTTATATTTTTCCAAATAAATGTATGGAACATTAAGACATACAATGTTTCGTCAACAATTTTCAAGGAAGGTTCCCAAAATATATTCCTATTATTTTCTTACTAAATAATAATTGGAGTTTCAATGTGAATGATGCAATAATCGTTTCGGTTGCAATACAGGGTTGTAACAATCGTAGTAGTGAAATATCCGTCCCATATGTTCCAGACAATAACTTAACCAAATATAACATCCACTTGATAGTAGAATATCTGGTGTGCTATAATCATTTGTAGTCATTTAGCAATGTTATCTCCCTACAACAATTGGTATCTGTACTCGCGGCGGTCGCATTCACGGTCTGGTCGGGTTGGGAGGATAGTGCGACGCAACATCATTACTACGTTCCCAGCCGCTCTAATGTATTGCACGACCGTCGAACACTGCCAAAACAACCTGCATAAGCGCCCAGTAACATACAAGATCATGTACCAATTTATAATCACAAGCGAGAAACTCTTTCTCATTCTGTTTATAGTGTAGTCAAAAATTACCTCGTGAATTTAATTTTTGATTCTTTAAATCTATAGTAGTAAATGTTTTTCATAAAAATACAGTTGTCAGTAATAATATAACACGAAAGTGAGAATAAATTGAAAATAGTGGTTTCTATAATTTTTTGGTTTATTTCATGATCAGAAATGGCACAAAATTGGTCTTTCTCGCTCATTTTTCTTATGTGTTGATTACTACCTGATATATGTTAACTAAAACAAAAACTACAGGAATTATTCCCGGGAATAATCTCTAGAGTTTTATTCTCAGTATAATATTGACAGGATTGGCTAAAGTCAAGGATGTTGTAATAAAACACTGGATAGCTGACATACGTTTAACAAGTGTGGCAAGTGGTGGGGGTACGGCGCCATTTGCTGAAAAGGCAAAACTTCAAACGTTCGTTGGTCTATTATTATATTATATGGTAGTTTTCTTGAATAAAGTTTTGTTTGTGTTGTGTTCTTAGTGAATAAATACTTTAAGTGAGATATCTTCATAATAAAAAGAAATATGCCGTCTTCTTGTAGCGCTTTAATATATAAATATAAAAAATCTGTTAATTCATCTTATTTATAATTTGTTTCTCTATGTAATTTCAAATTTGGCGCGTATTTTGCCTTTTCTGCAAATGGCTGCTTTCCAGTTGCTTGCCTCACAGGTGACTACGTGTACAACATACAAGTTAGCAATCCAGTGTATATATTAATATCCTTGGTTAAAACGCACACACATGACACATATAATAGAACATTTCATTGGTTGTAATGTCAAAAAATAATCATTTATAATTTCTTCTTCCGTGATGGTGGACAAGTTGTGAGATAAAATTGAACAATAATCTTTTTTAATTTGTTTACCACGGATCTCTAGCATTGTTTTATTGATATAATAACTAACTGTTAAGGTTAAAGTGTTGATTACAACAAAGAATATGATAATTATAGCTCAATAATATTGATTACAAGCATAAATTCGACAATGAATCCAATATTTAAATACTAGCGTTTTGCGATCGATCAAATACTTATAATTTACAATTCTGAAATCTTAGTGAGATAAAAGATAATTTAATTTTGCTTTTCTACCTATATTGAATTTCTTGATTTACTACTAAAATATAGTAGAAAAAATGTAAAAGAAATGTCCTACCAAGCGGATAATTTACCACAAACGATTTCGATTGTATCTTAATATGAAAGAAACGCTGTAGACTTACAATTAAAATTTGTTTTTCAATATAATCCCCCCTGACATCAATGCATTTATTACAACGTTTCAATAACAACTCAATACCCCTAAAAAAATATTTCTTTGGCTTGTCTTGAAAATGCACCTTCAAGCGTCGGTCGCCTAATACTAGATTTTCATTAAGGGCAATGTTGTCCGTCACCACGTCCGCCGTCCTTCCTGTCCTGACGTCATTCTTCAAGGATTCCTGCCCAAATAGAAACCGTTTCGACCAATCTTTTACCACGGAATTAGACGGTGAATTTTTCCTATAAACTCCATCCAGCCGATCTTTGACACATTGAGCAGAAAGGCCTTCTCGGGTAAAGAATTTGATAACAGCTCGATACTCAATTTTCGTGACTTCAGACATTTACTACGTTTACATGGAGTTTTGAAAATGGTTTCAGTTTTCAGTCAAAATTATGCAAAACTGTTTACATGCAGTTATTAAAACAAGTTTAAAAATTGATGTGAAATCAGTTTCGGCGCATGCGCATTTAGCTGCTGTAAGTGACAGATCCTCTTCACTCTAAATACTTCGTTTTGCTATTATTCCAATTATTTTTTATACTTCCTACCACTACGCACTAAAACTGCACAACTGTCACTATATTTGAAGGTTAGTAACACAAAGCGACAGAAACGTTATGCTCTGTACGCATGCGCAGTATCGAAACTGAATTTTAAGTGTTTACCCATGAATTTTAGTTTTGGTCTGAGATAATTCAGAACCGTTTTGAGACTGTATACATGGCGTTTTCAAAACTAAAAACGGTTTCAAAACTGCATGTAAACTCAGTAATTGTGATAAACGAGTGACAGTTGTTAGAAAAATAATTGATTAAAATTCATTTTTGTTTTTTCCCAAGCTAATAAGACTTGAACTGACGTGTTATCAACATATTGACTTGCTGTAATACTTGGATCTATATCAGGCCGGAAATTTTTGGCGCTGCCCTCGTACATGAAAAAAAAAACAGCCCGTCCTATTTCCAAGCCAAATATTGGTGCAAGCAGTTCATGATAACCCAAAGTGTTGAAGACCTCTGGAAGCATGAACTGAAGAAATCATCAACAAAGTTAAAGATTTGGTGTTGACCGATCGCCGAATTGCTAGAGAAATAGGAATATGAGAAACGAGTGTTTTCAAAATTGTACACAAAGATTTGGGAATAAGCAAAGTGTTGGCACGGTGGATTCCCAGAGTGCTCAGTCCCGAACAAAAACTGTGTAGACGACAAATTTGCAAGAATATTTTGACTGCTTTATCCCAAGATGAAGACTTTTTCTACATATTTATAACCGGGCATGAGATTTGGGTACACCATTTTGTACCTCCCACGAAACAAGAGTTTTTGCAATGGATTCATAAGAAGGCGAAGACGCAATGTTCTGCAGTGTTTAAGATTTCACTTAAGTCGGAAAATTTTGGTGTGAGCAATTTTGATGGAGTCAGAAATCGATTAAAAAGCCAGAAAAAAATAATAAAATGTTAAATTCTTTTTAAATGATTAAAAAAAGGAAATTACGTCAATATTTTAAATCTAGCATTTTTCGAAGAATCAAAATTATAGTTTAAACTTTAAAGCGTGGGTGAATGTGCAAATTGTACATTATGTTTATTTGTTTTTATTTTCGCTGAAATATAACTTTACACAAAGGCGCCTTTTACCCACGGAGCGCCACTGCTCTCCGTTGTAAATATATTTCATTAAAAGCTCTCATTTATGATTCGTCCCTTTTATATTTGTTACAATTGACTTCAGAAACTTTCAGTAATCCTTTCCCCCGTAATATAGTCCAATTACCATCTACCTATGGAGTGTGGCATTAAGACAGCGATTGGGCAAAGTTAGTTTTCGCACCTTTACAAGTTTACCCATTTGGTTATGAAGTTCGGCGGGAATGTGGGTCGTTAGAAGTTCTTCCTCGTGTTGACACTCTCGAGTCACGCACTAAGGCAAGGCACAAGGCCCGACTGAGACTCACGCATCGAAAGATTGACGGCATATTTCACCAATATGCCCCCATACGAACATGGAATTTCAATGAAGAATGTCGCACTTTTTTAACAAAGAAGATAACATGAAAGTTGGAAATAAAGTTTGGATATTGTCCTTCAAAGAATGAAATAAAGCTAGGACGAATATATTTTTATTATCCCATTATATTTCCTTTTTACTATTTAAATAAATTTCAATAATTTTTAAAATACGCAACTCACAAACGTTAAATTTTGAAATATTCTTATTTTAAAAAGAAATGTAATGTATTATAGGTCAAAAAAGCACTACCAAGGAATATACGAGCATAAGAGTATCATGCATGGAAAAGTCTGATGTGGCCAGCACATTACCTTCCGTCAGTTCTATGTATTTTGTACATATTCCATACAGAAAGTTTCTTATAAGAGATTCTATACATTTCCAGTAAAATTATAACACAAACATACTGTCAATTGCACTTGACACTGACATTTGTCAATCAGAATTTTAATATAGTAGATGTTTCCATGGTTATAGCACAGCTGGCTGCTTTTTGAAATTTAATTTCTTTATAATTTTTACATTCCGTCACCTTTAGATAAGGAAGGCTCTTTGGTCAATAAATTCGATGATGAGTTTTTAATCAATAAGCACGTTTTTGGGTCCCTAGAATACGATTGTGTGTGTATGTGTGTGTGTGTGTGTGTGTGTGTGTGTGTGTGTGTGTGTGTGTGTGTGTGTGTTTGTGTTTGTGTGTGTGTGTGTGTGTGTGTGTGTGTGCGCGCGTGTGGTGTGTGTGTGTGTGACATAAATTTCGTCTGCGATAACTCTAATACGATAAATTCAAAAATTATAATTCTTTCGTATTCTTCTTCGTTATATCCATATGTAGAGCTGATTAGATTTTGGTTACAATTACGAAATAGAAATTGTTTGTCCATTTAACCGTCTTTGGGCCCTATTCTGTAACTCGGTGATTAATTTTTAACCACTGGTTAAAATTTTTATGCAATAAATATTGATTTGACAACTAAAAATCCCTATTTTTGCTATATATTAACATACTTGATTGGTTAAAAAAATTAACTAATGGTTAAAAATTAACCACTGAGTTACAGAATAGGTCCCTTTGTAGCTCTTATAGTTTTCAAGATAGCCATGGTGCCCATTTAGCTGAACACCCTGTATATTATCATTACGGCGTATTACCTATTTCTGGGTGCGCCAACCTACTGTTTACACAGATCTCGGTGATGACATATTTATACCGTGCAAGAGTTTACGAGGCGTCACCTCATTGGCACTCATACTGGAGTGGAGAGTTCACTACAGGGGTCAATTATCAAAAATTTATTCGAATGAGAAACGTGTCTTTGTTATAAATAATTATTTTATATTTTGCGTTCATAATGAAGTCATTACGATACGCAATTGCGTTTCGTAATGACCTTCATTTCGATACGCAATTTTTTGTTTTAGACGGTTGGTACTAGATGACGTTTTTTTAACCCATTTTTACCTAATTTATTTTTAGTTAATTGACAATTCATTTTAATAATATAATGTCGAAATTATTATTATTATTTTTTTTTATTTAGGGAAGATTATTTACATGAAAATGTACAAATGGTTACAAATATAATCACAAATTGAGTAAGTAAATGTTATTGTACAAGGCGCAAAATATAAAAAATAGTATAAAGAATTCATTTTATAAGACTTTTCTTCCGCACTTTTCAATTAGAAAACTCGCTAACGCTCGTTTTTAAATTTTGACGCGTGCGAAAAAAACGTCTTATAAAACACGTTCTTTAATATACTAGTATGGTGGAATTAGTTTCAGAAGAAAAAGTACGAAATTTACTTTCCATAAAGTATGATAAAATTATATTAACGTTTATAATTCATGAAAACCAGAGAAAAAAAAAATACAAATTCCACGGCTGTAACGAAAATCTTATCGCAAAAATTGTATCTTTTTCTTTCCAATTATCATCCGAATGTTAATTTTCATAATTCGTGTAATTTTTCCTAAATATACGACAAGCTAATGAAATTTTTATCAAAAATTAGTTAACCCAATTAGTCGAGAGTAGAGGTAGAAAAAAGAAATGAAATTTTGTGAATGAGGCGTTATTGATTGTGTGACATTCACCCCGTCGCGGTGCTCGTTAGCCGGCAATGATAAGCAAGTATAGCCGGACGCTTAGGATACTTCATTACCACGGAGGATTTAATTGTGATGTATGTGGAAAACTTTATTATTTAATTAAAAGCTGTGTTGCACTTAAGCAGAGTGCGATACCATCTATTTTAAACGAAGCATGAACATTTTTACGGCGACATTGAAAGATTGGATTCCTAATTAAATTTATGTTTCACATTACGATATTATAACCGTTCTACGGTTGTAAACTGTTGAAAAGAAAATTAAATACATTAAAATAGTTTAGTGTTTGCTGAAAGCCGCACGCAATACTGGTCATGTACATTCAACATGGGAAAACAAATTTTCCGAGCGCTTTTCTTTCTTAAATATATCCTTAATTATTTTTAAAAATATCTGATGTGGCTAGCACATAACCTCTCGCCAGATATTTTACCTGGTTGTGCTCATAAATTTTTAAATACAAATACATATATTCATGTCTCACTACAAAATATTCTCACATATATTTGCAAAATCTAAGGGATATTTTAATATAAATTATGTACAATACATACATTTTCTTTATATTCAATATCCTGACATTTTCTTTTTCTACTTTCCTTTTCTTTTTCTTTATATTCGTCATTTTTTCGCAAATTCCTTTCATATTCTTTTTTTCCTTTTCTTTTTTTTTCGAGGGTGTTCGATTGCGTGGCCGTCCAGTGTGTAAGTGGATGGATGTGATTGATAAGGTACTAAAAGAGAGAAAGTTTCCGAGTGGGAAGAGAAGAAGAGCGTGTATGAATGCGATTATGAATGTGGCCGAGGCAAAAGAAGTGTGCTTAGACAGGAATGTGGGGCGAAGGATGATTGTTTCGTAACTATTATTGTGGTCCGGTTGCGGTATTTCGCTACCTTAATTCGGTCACTTTAATATGTTAAGAGTGAGGAATATATGTTGTACCTATGATAGGTTAGTAAGAATGTTGTGAAGAGACTGTATGTTTTTTTATAATTCTTTCGGGTTTGTGCTAACTCACTAAGTGGGAAATGCGTGATTTTATGTATGTATGTATGTATGTATGTATGTATGTATGTTCTTTTTTACGTATATTCTTTTGCGTTGTTGGTTTTTTACTTCCTTGTACAAAGTAAAGGAAGTATTGTATTCGCGAAAAATTTCGGTTTCTAGATTTCAACGGAAATATCCATTTTGGCCATCCCTGAATCCATTCTGACTAATTTCGTCGTGACGTACGTACGTATCTCGCATAACTCAAAAACGGTAAGCCGTAGAAAGTTGAAATTTTGTATTTAGGACATCTATAACATCTAGTTGTGCACCTCCCTTTTTGGTCATTACATAATATCCAGAAATGGCACTTTATTTGAAGCCTATAATAGATTTTAATGAAAAACAATATTAAAATATAATCCAAAACTTTTCAAATTTGGTATATAAGACTTTTATATCAATTGGAATAACATAGCAGATTTTGGTTAAAACAGGCTAACCGGAAGTGATATATTACCTGAAGTTGTTAACAGTTTTTCTTGAATAAAATGGTTTCATTTTGATTTTAGAAATAAATGCTTCAAATAAGAGTTTTAGAGAATTAAATTCTGCGTCTAGCACATCAAGTATTATTAAATTAGCCCTTTGTATAAGCGAGATATGTAAATTTAAAACTTATATACTTTTTGGTTTTTGTAATGAAGCTTGCTATGGATTAGGACAAAAAATAACAAAAAAATAAAAAATAGATGTCAATGTCAAATTACGTCAAATACGTGCAATTTTATAATTGAGTCTATACTTCATATTAGTCTTGCGTACAAGGAAGTCGTGTGGTGTCCACATCAGATTTTTTATTTTCATAATCTTCATAATGATATACAAATATTTTTGACAGTGGCATACAAATATTTTTGATAGTGACATTTATGTGTCAATTACAAACATTTGAATTTCTTGCCTTGAAGTAGTTTGATCTGAGATTTTTTACATCAAATTATTTTATATGCATTTCTTTATCTCTAAATCTATAGAAGATATAATAATGATTTTTTATTTATCGAATAATAGTATATTATTCAATGAGCATGTAATGTATGGTATTACTCATGAGAATGAAGTTTGCATCACGAGCGAACGCGAACTTTATCCACAATTGTCAAATAATAACATATCAGTGACATATTGGTTTTGAAAAATAAGTAGAATTTTCGCACTGACAAATGCAAAACTGTTTTTGTTTACATAGACAAATCTAGTCACCGGTGTAGTTGTAACAAAATTATGAAGTGATTTGACATTTAATATAAAATCTTAAAACCGACTATTCAGCTACAATTCAAGCTTAAGAAGAAAATAAAAGTATGAAAAATGACAAAACTAGTGTAATTTTGGCTTTTTATGTGGAAAGAATTACTAGTAGTAAGTAATTTTGTGTGTACTCTTTGAAAGGTAGGATTTGAATTTGGCGTAACGATTGAATAATATTATTCCATTGAACTGTCAATATTATTCAATTAGTAACAGTAACGAAGGTCATTAATTGATAAAAATCGGTAGAATTATGGGTATATTATTTGACAGTTGTGGATAAAGAATTTAACGTTCTTTAATATAAATATTTACATAAATTTTCGATAAATAATATTTAGATGATTTTTTTTCTTGTAACTACTACTTCCGGTTGTCCAATTGTTACCAAAACTTAATCAACTCTTCCCATTATTGTTAGATTGAGGAATCCGTAGTTAAAAATGTCTTAAGTTTTATAGTATTTGAGAAATCGTGGATCCAACATCCACACACACACACACATACGGACATCATCGTAAAATTTTTAAAATCGGATTCTAGGGACCTTAAAACGTGTTTATTCACTAAAATCTGGATATGCGATTATTAGCATGAATTCAATACCTCTCTTAGCTAGAGGTAAAAAACTTGGAGTATTTTAATCGTATAACATCATACTTGCGAATTTAGAATCTATTGCCAACAAACCCCATTTCATTAGTGCCTACCCTTTTTCGTACATACCGGATGTATCAATAAAAGCGAACCACAGGTGTTTAAAATGGGAAACAGTTTTTCTTTGCGCAAAAGTGGCCTATTAGTTTTAGACAATAAACCTTATACAGAATCAAATTCTACATCAATTCAATAATCACATTTTAAAAATTAAATTGTCAACGTTTTCCTGTAATTTTTTAACACCCGCTACCCTTGGTAAGGGAGTACGTTTTAAGGTCCCTAGAATCCAATTTTAACATTTTCGCGATGATGTCTGTGTGTATGTGTGTGTGTAGGTATGTATGTATGTGTGGATCCTCCGCTCTAACTCAAATACTATCTATTGTTTTAAAAATTTTGAAATCTTGTGTTTCGACATTTTTGTAATATGCAAAGAGCTCATTAGATTTTCGTGTAAATAGGATAACCGGAATGGCACTTTACTTGAAACTCAAAATAGTTTTTCTTCGAAAAATACCTTTAAATGTTAATTTTTCGAGATTAATGTTATTATAAAAATTAAAGATTTGCATTAATACTTTTTCTACATATTTTATGGATAAATTTATAAAATTATCTAAATCACGGAGCATACGCTCTAAATAAACAAAACTCCTAGGTTACGCAGTTATTCAAATGTATGTAACTAACAGATAAATGTCAAAGAACTAATCATTTCAAATTAATAATAGTAACGTTTTAAAAAGACAAAAGTAAATAGATCAATAGGAAAGGAAATCAATACATTTTCCAACATAAGTAAATATGTTGGTATATATTTAGATTTATAAAAATTAACGATTCACAAAAAAGTTTAAGCTAATCCTAATTTTTGGATTAGTGAATTCTATTCTTTCCCGGTTTTTAAAATTTAATCTTCATTTTATTATCAAAAAAAAATAAAATAGTTAGTTGCATTAGATTAGACTACATTTTACGAAATAAACTGCCAAAATTAGAGTAAAATTCGCTTATCCAAAAATAAGAATTAGCTTAATAGTTTTTCTGACTCGGGCTGTAAGTGTCGGGAGGTATTGTGTTGGCCACACCCGAGGCCACACCAGATTTTTAATTTTTCATCCGCAACTCTGATCCTGTTAAAGATACGATAACGCAGTTTGAAAATTTGAATTCACCATGAAATTCTCTTTCATATCATGTATAACACGATTTTTACACATGAACGATTTGTGAGTTACTACCACATTAAACTTACATGAAATTCCTCAAAAAGTTTAAACATCTAAAAAACGGCTCATCTATTTGAAGAATTATTGTCTAAAATTAATATGACACTTTTGCACTAAGAAAAACGCCTATGGCCCGGTTTTCGTGTTACACCCTCTATATGGATATTTACCTTGACCACAATTTTTCGTACATATATTTCCCTTACCAAATAGGAGTTGTTTCTGTGGCTTGTAATTTATCTTGTTCTATGTTGTGTATTATATACTGGTATATAATAAAAAATATAGTATAAACATCTTACCGCGTGTCTCTCAGTCTCAGAACACTCTGTAACAACAAGAAAAAAATTAGTACATCTTACATCATGTGAAACATTAAAATAAATAATAATAACTAAATGTTGAAAAAAGTTTCAAATTATGTCCCAAATTAAAAACAGAACAAATTTTCCTTATATTTTATAAGGCAAACCCCTTTTTGTAGGACAAAAATCAAGTGACCTATTTATTGAAGTATGTAAACCAACCTTTAATTTGAAGGCAGAAAAAGCGTTCAAGGATCCAAGTCACCACTGAAATTTTGTCCACACACACTTTTTCATCCCCGAAAGGCACTAATACCACCAAAGTTTGGTTCACAAACACCGAAAACATAAACTTGTACCAAACAATTGGAATGTCAACATGAAACAATGCAATAATCACAAAATATATAAATAATTAAACAATAAACACTATCTCATATTCTTATTAGATAATTATAGTTATTTATTAAGCGGAAAATGTCTTTACGTAGTCCTGATATATGTTCTTTTAAAATCTACGCTACAAGTGTCACTTGTTTAAACAAATGGCAACCATCTTGATCTGTAATCTAAACGTCAAACAATCAATAATATCCATTTTCTTTATCTGGATATTGTAAATTCTGAAAATTTATATTTGGCAATGAAATAAATAAATATAAACAATTTTGAAGTTAAATTTGATTATTTCTTTTTAAAAAATTGGGAAAATATTTTAAAATGACACAATCTATGGCCATCTGTTGGTAGCTTAAGTAAACATTTACACTATTTTCATTCAGAAAATGGATAAAAACTGTTTTTTTGTAATCCTAATAAAATTATGAACATTTATTACCTCCCGCCGATCTACCTACAATGGTAAGTGAGGTAATGTGTTCGGTCAAAAATTCGATAGTGAGTTTTCAGTGAATAAGCACGAATTAGGGTCCCCACAACATGTTTTTACAATTTTTTCAATGATGTCTGTATTTGTGTGTTTGACAATTTTTTTCTTCCACGATAACTCATATCAAACTTCCTAAAATTCCTAGTTCCCGTATTTAAGCTTTCTGAATACTTTCAAAGAATTGATTAGAATTTGGGTAAAATTAGACAACCGAAAGTGGTACTTTATTTGAAGCAAAAACAGTTTTTAATCAAAAACTATATGAAAATATAATCCAAAACTTTTCAATTTTAGTATTTAAGACTTTTATGTTATTGGAAACAACATATTAGGTTTTGGCTAAAATTGATAAACAGGAAGTGGTACTTTAGTTCAAGCTCTGAACAGATTTTCTTCAAAAAATATATCTATTAAAATATGATCTCAAACTTCTCAAATTTGGTATTTAAAACTCGGATATGATTGAAACAACACATGATAAACCGGATGTAGTACTTAACTTAACTTGGAGCTCTTAACAGATTTTCGAGGAAAACATAATAAAATATATCCAAAATTTCGTATTACAGACTTTTCTATTGGATCAAGAAATTAGATTTTATTTACAAACATCAACCAGAAGTGATACTTTACTTAAAGCTTATTGCTATATCAAACATGGAATTGGCGGGAGGTCATGTACTGGCCATTTCAGATTTTTGGCCATTGTGTATAGAGGACAAGATGTTCCAGAAATGTTTGCCATGTATGCACGGCCGTGTAGTGGTATTTTTGCACCTGAACGGTAATATTAATTTTGGCGTCCTACGAGAAATATCATATTCAATTTGGCGCCATAAGAAAAATATTTACAAAAGAGTTCATTTTTCATTGATTTGGATCAAAATAAGAGAATATAGGACGAACTTGCTTGCCTATTGATTACAGTGGACGTCTTTTCACAAAAGGCGCCTGGAGCAATTGCTCCTTTGCTCCATATCACTGCACGGCCCTGAAGTAATACATTATTTTTCATCTTTATGTACACTCGGTTAAATACTTTCTGTTTCATACTTGAACTGAATATTTAGAAGACCATATACTTTAATGTCCAGAATACAAATTTGAGTGACAGACAGTAGGGGAAGAGTAATACATTATTTTTCATCTTTATGTACACTCAGTTAAATACTTTCTGTTTCATATTTGAACTGAATATTTAGGAGACCACATACTTTAATTTTCAGAATACAAATTTGAGTGACAAACTGTAGGGGAAGAGTAATACATTATTTTTCAACTTTTTGTACACTGTGACAAGGCAATAATAGATAAATAACTTTTTATAAACTTTTCTAATTATAGTTTCAATATTCATATTTTAACTCTGTTTATCTATTTAAGTCAAAATTCAGTTTAGAAACTATTTTTGTATTATGATAGTCACGACATTTATTTGTTGATAATTAAGTCTGGAAATTTTTATGTATACGTGCGTGACTTTGAAGGCGCTAGCCTATGCACTCCGTACCCCTAAGATAATCCTGTCCTGAATATAGCGTTTTGTTTTAGATAGTCGACATTAGATACTCGTGGAGTTAACATGTAAGAGTTTAGATGAGTTCGTCGAGTCGGGAAGACGCTAGTTGACGGAATGTAGTGTTTTAGTTATGGGGCGCGTGTGCAGAACGCCCACCCGCAAGGTTACAGAATGTAACAGGCCAGGCTATGTTTACTAATTAATAATAATGTAATCATTAAGTTAAAAGTTAAGTTATTAAAACCCAAGTAATGTTCATGTCCGTAGTGTTCATTAGTGTAAAGTATAAGTGTATGTGTGTTCTTCCTATGTCAAGAAGTACTTCCTTCTCACGCTCTTCCTTCGCACGAAGTCCTTTTCACGAAATCTTTCTCATGAAATCGTGGACGCCAGCTATCCAAGCGTCCACCAGTCAGTCAGTGTGTCATCGTTGGAGTAAACAGTCATCAGTTTAGCATTATCATCCAGATCCGCACCCCCCTCGTGTTACAACTCTCAGTTAAATACTTTCTGTTTCATATTTGAACTGAATAATTAGGAGACCATATAGTACTTTTATTTCCAGAATACAAATTTGAGTGACAAACTGTAGGGGAAAAGTAATACATTATTTTTCATCTTTATGTACACTAAGTTAAATACTTTCTGTTTTATATTTAAACTGAATATTTAGGAGACCATATACTTTTATTTCCAGAATACAAATTTGAGTGACAAACTGTAGGGGAAAACTAATACATTATTTGTTATCTTTATGTACACTGAGTCAAATACTTTCTGTTTCTTATTTGAACTGAATATTTAGGAGACCATATACTTTAATTTCCAGAACACAAAATTTGATTGACACACCGTACGGGAAGAGTAATATGTTTGCCTTTTTTGTGGAGGTATTTGGTCACTACCTACCTAGCCAATTCAATTAGTGTTGTCTTCCTGATGATCTGGTATCTTTATCAGCAGGAAAAATGATTTGCGCAGGAGACATTTGCATTTGGCAATGAAATTATCCGGGTATCAGTGACAGTAATTACCTCTGGAGGGAATGCACATCAGTGGCGTACAGCGGGGTTGATTTACAGGGGTGTTAGGTTGCTTCGGGCCATGGCTGCTTCCACCACACGTCAAACGGGCATGAATTCAGACAGACACACACAATACCACCGGTGCAATTCAATGCGATTATTTAGATGACTGGCAATGCAATTAAGGGAGGGAGATAATGTTAGTTTAGTTAGTTTGTTACGAATACAAAATAGCCAAAAGAGAGAAAATAGAAATAAGATAAAAGAATTGCTTGGAATAAAAGTCGCGTTCTTTTTATCATTTGCCTCATCTCATCTCATCTCAAAATGAGATGTGTTTGACATGAACTGAGCTGAGATCAAGTGAAATTTTTATAAAGTAAAAAGAACGACAAAAGACAAATTTTGTTGGTAACTTGAACGACTGATGTGCGCTGGATGTCTGTAATACTTGTCAACGGTCAACCACGATATTTTCAGGTATTATTTTGAATCGCCCACTATGAGTGGGCATTATTTAGGCTTCTATTATTCTGTCGATTACATAATAACATATAGTGCGACACATTCTAAAATGTTTCAATTATACAGTAATATAACTTCCACATTATTTTCAATTCTATGAAGTTTACGTCTCCTTACTATATTATTTTCCACGGAATTGTCTGCATATTTATTTATTCTTCAAATAATAATAATATTTATTAAAGGAATAAACAAATAATAATAATAACCAAACTAATTGTATGTGACGGCCCGTGACAGCAAAATATTTATCCCCACCATTCATCTAAGATTAAAAACTCAACAAGCACAATCTCCAGAGATCACTAAGAATCGGGAAGGGGGGTGGAACTCTTCTCACTTTGGTCTCACTTTATCTCATCTCCGTTAGGATAAAAAGAACGGTCAAAATTAGCGAGGCTACTGAGGTGAGCTGAGATGAACTAAGGTCTCATGTAAAAAGTGGTAAAAAGAACGCTACTAAAGTAAGAAGGCATAACAGCAGATTTTAGAAAACGCGATTTGTGTCGGTTACGGAGATAAACAACTTGTTCAAGGTTACCTTATAATAGGGCCTATTCTGTAACTCAGTGGTTAATTTTGAATCACTGGTTAAATTTTTTAATCAATCAAGTATGTTGACATATAACAAAAAATCTGATGTGGCCAGCACATAACCTCTCGCCAGATATTTTTCCTGGTTGTACGCATTAAAAAAAAAAAATTTAAATACAAATACATATATTCATGTCTCACTAAAAAATAATTATTTTAATATAAATTATGTACAATACATACATTTTCTTTATATTCAATATCCTGAATCTTTTTTTCTACTTTCCTTTTCTTTTTCTTTTATTCGTCATTTTTTCGCAAATTCCTTTTATATTTTTTTTACGTATATTCTTTTGCGTTGTTGACTTTTTATTTATTTTCATAATCTTCATAATGATGTACAAATATTTTTGACAGTGGCATACAAATATTTTTGACAGTGGCATTTATGTGTCAATTACAAACATTTGAATTTCTTGCCTTGAAGTAGTTTGATCTGAGATTTTTTTCATCAAATTATTTTATATGCATTTCTTTATCTCTAAATCTATAGAAGATATAATAATGAATTTATATTTATCGAATAAAGAATTTAACGTTCTTTAATATAAGTATTTACATAAATTTTCGATAAATAATATTTAGATGATTTTTTTCTTGTAACTACTACTTCCCGTTGTCCAATTGTTACCAAAACTTAATCAACTCTTCCCATTATTGTTAGATTGAGGAATCCGTAGTTAAAAATGTCTTAAGTCTTATAATATTTCAGAAATCGTGGATCCAACATCCACACACACATACGGACATCATCGTAAAAATGTTATAATCGGATTCTAGGGGCCTTAAAACGTGCTTATTCACTAAAATCTGGATATGCGATATTTAGCATGAATCCAATACCTCTCTTAGCGAGAGGTAAAAAGGATAACTTCTGCCCGATGGTCGAAAGGTTATGGTTATTTATTGAAGGAGATCCTTATTTATTGCCCTGCCTCCCCAATTTGTGTGTGATCTGTAGTTGTCTGGTCCTGATAACGAATTATGAGGGCAGTGCAAGTCCTCCGGGAGTCCTGCAGTCCTCACCGTCACTCAAATTCAAGCCGAGGATCCAATTAACTCCTGCATGACGCGATCATATCCTGTGACAATTTGCCAGACCCCTGGGTAAACGCTAATATATTTACGATTATACTATTGTAATTGGCAAGATATCAAAGCTCAATAAGCCTATGAACATCAACACAGACTACAGACCACATTTTCACTGGTACTAATCGAAATGGACAGCAAAAATAAAATTCATTGATAACTACCATGTCTTTATTGACCGTTCAAATCGTTTATTATACAATAAACATATACAAAGTTTAATTTAAAAAAAAAATAGATGGCAGTACACGAAATTCTTTAATTTTTTCCAGTGTAGGCTACTTCTATAAGGGGTTTCATTTTCATATTCTTTTAAATGCTCACATAAACATTATTCCTATAGAGCAAAAAATCAGTTTCACATTCCAGGATCGAAAAATCAAAAAAATGATTGTGCGCAGTGGATCAATTTACGATTTTTGGCATTTTAGAAAATATTTAATTAAAAATGTATCTATGGCTATTCAAACAGCTGTTCCGTGTCGCTGGTCGCGCCATCTGATGGATTTCCCGTTAAATATTTCTGGGAGGGATTTATTACGTGTAGAATGGCGTTTTATATATACACAAACCGTTTTGTCAGTTTAAAATATATTTGAAGCACCACTTGAAATAGAAAATACGTGTGTTATCATAAGCTGTGATTTTGAAAACGTCGACTGACGTGAGGACTGTCAGACTATCACTACTTGTCACTGTGTACTTTTAGTCGTTGACAATTTGGAAAATATTTCCTGTTAATTTGAGAGAACCATTAGTTAATATGTAATTTGTGTATTCCATTTACTTACATGTTTCTTGAACTTTGACGTATATTTTTGTCAAGGTCAGTATAAAGATTTTCTTCGTGCACTTTGTATAAAGTTGTTTACTAATAATTTATCGTAGATCTCATAAATATATTACAATTATACATTTTATATTCAATAGCATGTATATTTCATAGATATTTTATTTTTCATTATTGTTATCAAAGGAACACAGATATGTATTGTCCCATAACCTATTTTGAATCGAAGTATTTTGTTCCTAAGTTATAATTATTGAACTAAATTTTTTATTTGATAAAACCACAAAATATATAAACTTTTAAACCATGTTGTGTGCTTGAGAAATATGTAATCAGATTTTTAATAAAATTCAACTGTATTCGTTATTCGACGAACCGATTGTATCCATTTTTTCGCCTTACCTGTTCCCAAGGTTAATAAGGGAAGTAGTAAAAGTGAATCTTATTATCCCCATTATATTTAGATTATTTGCACTCAACAACACAACATGTTTGATGGCTTTTTCGTTGCTCATCGCGTGTTTACGAACTGTCATCCCAGCCACGTCCCAGCCATAGTGTTAAAAAATCCGCGACTGGCGCGACGATACGTACTTGGTTGGTCTATAGGGATTTGACAAAAATTGGTATACTACTGGGTGGTGACTCAAACACCAGAGCATATGGATTTAACATGTAAAATCAGACTTTCGTAATTGACTGCTTCCCTAATTACTTGTAAGGGCAGAAATTAGCAATGAAACTGTCGAAAATCACTTACAAAATAACAAATTGAGACAAAAATTAGCAAATGTCTAACGGTTTATCTGTCAAATTAGGTAAGTTTATTTTTGAATTTCTGATCAAATGAACAATGAGCCGGTTTCACTTTTTTAAAACGTATTTTAAATGAAAGTGTATGCAATATTTTACATAGTAATACAAATATAATAATATTTTATTATTTTCATAAATAATTAAATAAAAAGATTGGCGCCAGAAATAGTAATGAAAAACAACCCTACACTCCTGTGACGTCGGAGCACATACTGTACGTCATTCATAGCCAATAGGAAAACAGTTTATGTTATTTATATAAATAAAAGGAGGCGATAGTTTGTCACTTGTTAAACTGTATGTGCTCTGATGTCACATTCTGTTTATCAGATTACGTGACTTTTTCAAAATATTACACAAATTTCAATAATTATAAAATATCTAATGGATATTTCGTGATATTAAAAAATTGTGCATGGATCTTGGCAAAACAGTAGTTTGTACAACAAGAGTGGATATGATGTCCATATCGCATGAGGATGAAGTTTGAGCACGACGCGAAGGCGATATGGACATTCCACTCGAGTTGTACAGCATACTTTTTCTACGACTAACGAAAAGAAGGAAAATACGAACTATAGAAATTTGAAATTTTATTGAACATTATTAATTTTTGTCATTTTATGTACTTGTCTTGCTAGGTTTTCTTAATGACATTTGTTATTAAAATAATATATTATTTTCTAAGTATACAATACTTATACATACTACTTACGATTTTTTATTGCCAAATCTAAAGGATAACTTTGACTTGGCAATGTGACATTTCAAACCGTTCTGATTCTTATCTTTTATACGTTATTTTTCAATACTTACAACTAATTCATAATATAAATCAGTAAATTGTTATTAAAGTATTCAAATCTCTTTTTATACCAAAAATATTTCTATCTTAATGATAACATTGAAATGTCAAATGTAACATTTGTATCGTTCTTCTTCTTAATCTTGTAATAAATGAATAGACAGTTGCCTAAGTTACACGACTTTGAGATTTGTGATTCGTGAATTTCATATCCACCCTAGAATGGATATGAAATTATATCCGTTCAGTTTACTAGTATTATCTACAAATCCATTCTGCAGATTGTGAAGAAATGATAAGTTTTTTAAGTGGGAGAAGAAAAAAATGTAATAAGCATTGCGGTCAGTAAATGCTCGATTACCGGTATCAGATGTTCTGGAGTTCCTCAACCGGTAGGAAACACGCACTGCCCTTAAAATTTAAATAACTATGGTCCATACTGTCACCTCTTGAAGTAGCGCTACTTTCGGAAAATCGCCACTTCAACTGGCAGATGTCAACTTTAATATTAAAAATTAGAGAAATAAAAATAAATTAAATTCTAAATGGCAATTATTACAAATATTATAGGTTTCAGTTTCAAAAATATAAGACCTATTTTTAGATTTATTTATAAAATAAAATTTAAATAATTGAAACAGCGCTACCTACTTCGGAAGTAGTATTAGTTCAATAAGGTCTGTTTAATTTATTTCATATATATTCAATAATTAATAAAATGCAAAATAGGATGACTATATATTCTATTTTAATTATAATTTCCTCAAATTTGCATATTTTCCACTGTTTAAACTTTGTCAAACGCTGTTCCAATTCCAATTCAGCGCTGTCCCTTTCGCAGTGAGAAACTTTATTTCTATATTTGTAAATAGAAAATAAGTTCCCCCATTTCCATAACGGTGGTTGGATGGTGTAAAACTTTGACAGCGAGTCACACCAGATGTTACCTACCCTACCCGGTCAGAAGCACGTGCTAGGCTTTCACTATAGCACTAGCCCAACACGCGCATCGACAACGATGAAGAAACAAATTTCAAATCCTGGACAGATTCATCATAATCTGAACCTTCACACTTTCATAGGGCAGTAGATGATGACTCAGCACGTATATTCAAATCTCAATAGTATGTTAGAGTCACATGAAACCGACTACTGACACATGGTGACCTATCCCCAAGGTGCCCAAGACTAACCGAGTAGTTTAGTATAGTTCTTGCCAATTTATACCGATTTTGACCTGACTTACTAATTGCGGTGTACCGCTGTCCCAGCAGGTAAATTATCTGTTTCACGAGAAAAACAAAGGGTATTTGTAAGATATTAACTGTAAATGTTCTTCAGATTAGTATACATATAAAAGATGATAAAATTCAATATCAAGATTTTGGTAAATGACCACGTTTTAAGGGCCCTAGAATCCAATGTTAACATTTTCACGATGATGTGTGTGTGTGTGTGTGTGTGTGTGTGTGTGTGTGTGGGTGGGTGCGCGCGTGTTTGTGTGTGTGTGTGTATGTGTGTGTGTGTGTGTGTGTGTGTGTGTGTGTGTGTGTATGCGTGTGTAATGTGTGTGTGTGTGTGTGTGTGTGTGTGTGTGTGTGTGTGTGTGTGTGTAGTGTGTGTGTATGTAATGTGTGCGTGTGTATGTAATGTGTGCGTGTGTATGTGTGTGTGTGTGTGTGTGTGTATGTATGTATGTATGTATGTATGTATGTGTGAATCCTCCACTCTAACTCATATACTATCATTCAGAAGATTTTGAAACCTTGTATTTATACCTCATTCTAATATGAAAAGAAGCCATTAGATTTTGTTGTAAATCAGATAACCGGAAATGGCACTTTTCTTGAAGCTCAAAATAGTTTTCTCTGAAAAGTACCTTTAAATGTTTTTTTTTTTCGAGATTAATGGTATTATAAAAATTAAAGATTATTAATTTTCTATAGATTTGCATTAATACTTTTTCTAGATATTTTATGGATAAATTTATAAATCCCAGATCCTACGCTTTAAACAAACAAAACGCAGTTATTCAAATGTATGTAACTGACAGATAAATGTCACTCTCAAAGAACTAATCATTTCAAAATAATATTAGTAACGTTTTAAAAAGAAAAAAGTAAATAGAACAATAGAAAAGGAATTCAATACAGTTTCCAGCACAAGTAAATATGTAGGTATGTATTATTAGTATGTATATATCCCCATTTTTGTATTAGTGAATTCTATTCTATCCCGGTATTTAAAATTCATTTTATTATAGCTCCGATGGCTCAATGGTTAGAGCAACGCCTCATGTCATGAGTGCCCTCTGGGTTCTGGGTTCGAATCTTACTAAGGCATGGATGTGTGTGAATGTGAAAACACTCTGTAATTGGGATTTAATCCTCTTGAGGGGTTTAAAAAAAGGTAGTTACTTGGATTATATTAGACTATATTTTAAGAAATAAACTGTCAAAAGTAAAGTAAAATTCACTAATCCAAAAATAAGGATTAACTTATTTTTTTTGTGACTCGGGCTGTAAATGGCGGGAGCTATTGTGTTGGCCACACCAGATTTTTTTCTTATTAAATATTTTAATTATTTATTGTATTTAGAAAGAATTTACAATCTTATTAAAATAATGATAAATTTGTTGCTTATATTTTAATTGAATATTAGTTAATTATTTAATGTTACAAGTCAGTGCTTCTTTCAAGTTATTGAAAACTGTTTAATACATAATTATAATAAATTTTCTTATTTTATGGAAGCAATTTGGGAAAATATTTAGAATCTTCTTGCTTTCTCAAGCGTTTGATGTCAAAGTTCCTTCAAAATCCCTATCCTGTTTCATGTTTCAGATGAGAGAAACAAGGTTTGTTCTTTCGCATAACATTGTGCAATATTTGAATGAATGATGATCCATTTTATGAGCATTAATTGAAGTCATCAGTCTAATTTCCGTCCATTTTCGTGACAATTACTGATGGAACTCGCTGTTTAGCTGCACATCGGTGTCAGCCTATGACTAATGGTGGTGCTAAAGAAGATAGCCCAGTTTCCAGAGCCTCCCTTGCTGTTTAAAGATAATAAGATTGGAGGAAGGTTTTACCAACAGAAAGATGAGCAGTAGCAGTAAGGGTTTAATACTACTATATTACACTCGCCCGTTTAAGTAAGAGCAAGATTTCAGTAATGCAAATAACAACGTGGATACATCAACTAGTAAACTAGTATAATATGTGATTAAATTAGTTAAGCAAAGATAAACACCAAATGGATGGATTGATGGATATATATATATATATATATATATATATATATATATATATATATATATATATATATATATATATATATATATATATATATATATATATACGTAGGAGATTGTGATTCGGGTACTTTTAAAAATTAACCAAAATAGTTTTATTTAAAATAGTGAAAGTTAAGTAATTATTACAAAGAATTATTGAACACGATTCCCACATATATTTTATTTTAAATGAATGTTCTTTTAATTTTGAAACAATTCGTAGTATTAAAAAGTCTTAATTGTTTTTAGTTAACTGCATTTGTTTTTACCTCCCGCTACCCTTGGTAAGGGAGGTATAGGGATCGTGCTAAAAATCTCATATTGAGATTTTGGTAAATGACCACGTTTTAAGGTCCCTAGAATCCAATTTTAACATTTTCACGATGATATCTGTGTGTATGTATGTGTGTGTGGATCCCCCACTCTAACTCAAATACTACCATTCAGAAAATTTTGAAACCTTGTATTTCGAACTTTTTCTGTAATGGAGAGAGCCCATTAGATTTTGGTGAAAATCGGATAAACGGAGATGGCACTTTACTAGAAGCTCAAAATAATTTTTCTTTGAAAAATACCTTTAAATGTTATTTTTTCGAGACTAATGTTATACAAATGAAAGATTATTAAATTTTCTATAGATTTGCATTAATACTTTTTTAAATATATTTTATGGATAAATTTATAAAATTATCTAATTTAAATCCCACAGTCTACGCTTTATACAAACAAAACGCAGTTATGCAAATGTATGTAACTGACAGATAAATGTCACTATCAAATAACTAATCATTTCAAAATAATATTAGTAACGTTTTAAAAAGAAAAAAGTAAATAGAACAATAGAAAATGAATTCAATACAATTTCCAGCATAAGTAAATATGTAGGTATGTATTTAGATTAATAAAAATTAACGATTCACAAAAATGTTTAAGCTAATTCTCATTTTTTGATTAGCGAATTCTATTCTATCCCGGTATTTAAAACGTAATCTTCATTTTTTTATAGCTCCGGTGGAGGAATTTTACAAGGCGAAACATTAAGTCCATTATTATTTAGCATTTATATAAATGACTTAAACCAATATTACGAAATAAACAGAACAAGAGGACTAAATATTGATGGAATACATGAGTTGACAATGTTAGCATATGCAGATGATCTGGCCATACTAGCAGATTCACCTGTAAATCTGACCAATAAACTAAAACTACTTGAAATATACTGTGACAAAAATTTTCTAGAAGTAAACATTGAAAAAACAAAAATCATGCACTTTCATAAAGGAAGGGCAGGTAAACAACTTTCATTTAAATATCAAGGAAAAGAATTAGAAATAGTTAAAAACTACTGCTATTTAGGAATTAATTTTTCTTCCTCAGGAAAATTCGCTGAAGCTACTGACAATGCACACAAGAAAGCAACATTTGCAATAGCCAAAACAAACACCATATTAGCTAAAGGTAAATCACAAACATGGCAGGAGAAACAAAAACTATTAGAAGCAACAGTGAAAGCCACACTACTTTATGGATCAGAAATATGGGGACCAGAAAAAATAGAAACAATCCAACTACGGTTTGCCAAATCCATATTACAATGCCCGAAGACAACACCAAACTTCATGATAAGGCTAGAAACAGGAATGACTCATACTAGCACTCAGCTATTATCCAGAGCGTTAAATTGGTATCATAAGATAGAGAATATGGAAAACACAAGATACCCGAAACTTATACTTAACAGACTTAAGTCACTGGAACACTCGAAAACGGAATATAACTGGTTTCTACAACTAATCGCATTGATGAAAAATCTTGAGGTATATTACCTATGGTCAAATGAAACAACTATAAATAAAAATGTTATAAAAAACATCATCGAAAACGCAAGAAAGATTGCAAATGAAAAAGATTTAGAGACATTAAATCGCTCCACGTATAACCAACATTACAAATTATTAAAAACCAATCCATTTACTGAAGAATATTTAAATCTTAAAATACCCATCTGCAAAACAAGAATAATAATTAATTTAAGGTTAAATAATAAAAGATTCATAATTTTTCATATCAACGGATTGAAATATGACTGGGACCAAGAAATGTTATGTACTGTCTGCAATACACAAGAAAAAGAAAATTTGCAACACTTTCTGTTAGAATGCCCCATCTACGAACCATACAGAACACATTACCTGTGCCCATACCTCACTGACTCTGACAGTTCGCAAATTATAAATTTATTGGAAAATTTGGACGTAAGAAAAATAAATATCTTTCATTATGTTACTAGAAGTTTAACACTAAGAAGTTTCTGCATAAACGAGTAAAATAATCAATATTCTATTTGGTTTTGAGGTTATGTTTTGTAAATTATATATTAAAATATTATGTGTACTATATGTTTAAACATACATACATTATATTATACTCTACTTTCTTTTTTCTCTCTCTTTGTTATAAGATGTAATATCTTACGAACAAATAAAGATTATTATTATTATTATTATTATTATTATTATTATTATTATTATTATTATTATTATTATTAGCTCCGGTGGCTCAATGCTTGGAGCAACGCCTCATGTCATGAGTGCCCTTGGGGCTCTGGGTTCGAATCCAACTAAGGCATGGATGTGTGTGAATGTGAACCCACTCTGTAATTGGGATTTAATCCTGTTGAAGGGTTTATAAAAAAGGTAGTTACTTGAATTAGATTAGACTATATTTTAAGAAATAAACTGTCAAAATTAGAGTAAAATTCGCTAATCCAAAAATAAGGATTAACTTAATCTTTTTTGTGACTCGGGCTGTAAATGGCGGGAGGTATTGTGTTGGACACACCAGATTTTTAATATCAACATGACGTCACGGCAACCCCTATCGCTATATCTTTTTCTCGCACAAGCTCTATAGTAGGCAGTGAGAGAAAGATAGCACTAATGTGACGTCACAGTTATACTTACAGCTACTAAATAATACACAGCTGACTCGTCCGCCATATTGCTGCCAAAACGATCTCAGTAAATTATGAAATAAAAGTGGATCTTTTATAGTAACTATTTTCATAATTAAATACACTTTCATATTTGTCAGAAAGTAATAAACGCGTGATTTTTCCACAAACCATGCCCAGCTAATGTGAAACAAATGAGTTTTGGAGAGACAGTATTCATATCTTTGTCACCGCAAATGTTTGTTGATGGAACGGAAATTATTACATGCTCAAACACGGAACATGTCCCCCAAAAACCTTGACCATGCACAGGAGAGCAATCTCAGATTAGAAAATTATTTAATCTATTATTCATGAAAGAGGACTATTCAAGGTCATTTGTTCGAAAATAGAATACACATCACTTTATAGCAGTAGCTTAGCAACATTTTGTATTAGAAAGAGAAAGATTATTTGATCTATGTCTATTTAATTTATGTGGTGTGACAGATATACGTAAATAGTGGCATTACTTTCTAACACACTATAAATAATAATGACATGTGTCGTAGAATTACAGATACCTAATTATCTACGGCACTGCCCTCTGTGTTAATATTTACCCAGTGGCGTTGACGTTAAAATCAAATTTATAATACCTTGATTTATAAGTTAAATCTATGTTTTTGTATTTTGCAAAAACATAAGTGAAGAACATAAATCGTTCAGAAAGGCATTATTTAGAAAGAATAGTATATTATGATATAAGTGTATAAGCTAGCCTTTAAAGCACGCACGACAAGTTTAAAGCCGCGACGCGTAGCGGAGTGGCTTTAATGTCGTAGTGCTTTAAAGGCTAGCTTATACACGTGTATCATACGCTATTTTTTATTATAAATGCATCATAACCATTTAAAACTGAAAATTATTGCAAATCATACGGTTTTGATTTTTGATCCAGTGAGTTTAAGCGTTTCCAAGGAGACAGTTAGCAATTATTCGTATTGTTTAAGTTGTCAACAAGTCAATATTTTTTCACGTGATTGTGAGAGTGAGAAATGAATGAAATTAAAGAATTAGCTGAACAGGCGGAGTTAAGATTAATTCCGCCTAAATCTAAAGACGCGTATTATAAGGAATACGAAAAATTAAATAAATGGATGGAAAATAAAAATGCCGTAACTGTGGATGAAACACTCATGCTGGCCTATATGAACCAAATGGTATAACGGTAACTTGTGAAATTTATTGTACTTATTTTGTGTTTCGTTATAGTCAAATCAGTATAAACCTTCATCATTATGGTGCATTCATTCCAAATTACAAGCAATGCTAAAACTTAAGAAAGGAGTAAACATAGCTACTTTTCATAAATTGCATGCTTTCATGAAAAGCGTTAATAAAGGCTACGAGCCGAAAAAATCTTTCGTATTTTCGGAAGAACAGTTAAGGAAATTTTTTATTGAAGCCCCAGATAATACCTACTTATTTTTGAAGGTAAGCGCGAGATTATGATATTTTTTACAAAATTTAATAAATATTTTATTTTAAAGGTGGTAGCCATATGTGGAATATTTGGCTCATGCAGGAGATATGAATTATGTGATTTGCGCCTGTCTGATATTAAAAAAGAAGGTTCTGTTTTAATTATTAATATTCGACCATCAAAAACCGAAAAAGGTCGAAAGTTTGCTGTGGTTGATAATGATGACATATCGTATGTCAAATTATTTAACAAATACCTATCTCTACGTCCAGAAAATATATCTACGGATAGAGTATTTTTGAAATACGCCAATGGAAAATGCATTAAACAAGTCGTTGGAATTAATACTTTTGGAAAATGTCCTTCTCTTCTGGCGCGTTTCTTAAATCTTCCTGACGCTACAAAGTATACCGGACACGCGTTCAGGCGCAGTTCTGCCACAATCATGGCAAACAGCGGAATGAGTGTGGATGAACTGAAGCGCCAAGTAGGATGGAAATCATCAACGGTAGCGAGTGGATATATTGAAGAATCCATACAGAACAAAATATCAGTCACGAAACGCATTGGAGAGGCACTTACCAGTACACAAACTATATTAAAAGATAATATAGACATTCCAGCAAACGGCGACAGCGAAACTATAAATACCCAGCTAAAATCCTGTAATTTCCATATTGCTGACAACAAAAATTGCAATTTTTATATAAATTTAAATAAAAACCAATAATAATAATTGTTTTAGTTGTTATTCATATTAATTGTCATTTTTTGTTACCTAGGTAACTCAAAAATTTAGCGTGTTTTTATGGTCGATTTAAACACGCTTTGGCGTGTTTTAAAGAGGGATTATGATGCATGTATGATAAAAACATAATTTTCAAATGAATTACTCTTATTTTTTCAGTTAAAATGTGTCCATAAATATTTCATTTTGCACGGCTATGCATACAAAATGCAATGAAATTATCTGCAAGTAATATATCAGACAGCTCACAAATGACCTTGAATAGTCATCTTTCGTGAATAATAGTTTACAATAAATTATGAAGCCTATACAAATGGTGAATTATTTATACTATTTTAAAACAGGATCCTGTTGTAGTGTTGTGACCTTTCGAATGCAAAAATGTGTGCCTCATTGAAAATGTGCGTTGTTTTGATTATTCGCTGTTGTGGCAGTATGTAAATGAAGGGTGTCGTGTAGTGTAAGGGAGTTTAATGGAAAATTCAACATGTATTATTTATCCTGATCTGATTAAAAAGCTTGTTTGATTTCAGCTGTTGGAACACACGGTTATTGTTTGGAATGGAATTCGTAAATTAGCTCAGGCCCACTGGACCAACATTGCCTTCCCTAATTTCATTTACACATTTGTAAATTCTATCCCAGTCCCAAATGTCTACTTCGTCCGCGTTACACGCAATTATCAAGAAAGGAACGCTGAAACAACAACACAATATGATAGATGGGACGATTCATTATTTCCAAATTAGAACATATCAGTTGTTTCAACTCCTTTGCAAAAAATATTACACATTACGAAATTCGCGTTTACCTTTTTCAAAAAAAATCATACTTGACACGTTTCACTAGATTTCCAAATCAACCTCTCGGTCATTTATCAGAGACTGGACCAGTCAACCAGAACCACAGACGCGTTTAATAAAAATATTTTTCTATTTCGGTGTTCTTTTGAGTCTGTCTATAAAAGCACTGTTTATCACTGAAAGCACTTCGTTTAGAAGATCTATAAGCGCATTGTTTGGTCATAGCCACCTATATATGTAGGTAGCTATAGTTTGATAACAGACTTTTTCTATTTCGGTGTTCTTATGAGTCTATAAAAGCACTGTTTATCACTGAAAACACGACGTTTAGAAGATCTATAAACGTACTGTTTTTGGCGCCTTTCATGTTCTAGAGGTGGTAGTCACGCTTTCATAACTGACAGATAACCTCAAAATGGTAAATTGTGTGTGTTGAAATATTACTTCTGGATTTTTTTCCTTTCTCTAGGTGATAGGACTAGAAAGAAAAGAAATTTATATCTATAAGTGTGTTAGTTAAGAAAGAATAAGAATCTGTGAAGTTAAAATTTCAACTAAAAAATTATGAAACAAGAAACAATGCGCTCAGGTTTATTTTGTCAAAATAATTAAAACTGTAAGTTTTATTTATTACAATTTCAATTTATGGTAATGCAATTTTGAATTGAATGTATTGTTATTCCAGGCAGGTAATGAACACCGTCTACTCAATTTGTGGCGGCTACTAGCAAACAAATATGAAAAGTTGACGTTTAAATCCATGATTTCCAGTTCCACGTTGTGGCGAACTATCGAATATATGCCATATATGTTTTGCATTAAAAATTGTAAGAACAGCTGTTGTCGTTAACTGTGCAACTGAGCAGTGAGTGTTGACAAAATAGTGGAAAGTAAAAGTGTAGATGAATAAATTGCTCATTAAAGTATTTCATTATTTAGAGAGTTTTATTTATATGTTGTTTTCTCAATAAAAAAGGCTTAATGGTCCACGTAACGTCCTTCAATCCCATATTCAAGTTTTATTTATGATAATAACCAATACGAACCACCGATTTGTCAAATCAAGATGGTTCATTAATAAACCTTGGAGTTCATTGTATGTATTGGTTTTCCTCTTTCATAATTGTATAATGCTTGATACAATGTATTAATGTAAACAATCAGACAAAATCACAAGATACACAAACTGTCAAAATGTGAAATTTCAATTTTTAGCGGGAAGCGCTACCAACATAACTGATAAAAAAATACCAACTCATATTTCTGACAAGTCCTTATTTTAAAAAATCTAATTGTAAAATTACCTCAATAGAAAAAATAGTATAAAAAACATGTATCATAAGGCCTTTTGACGCACTCGTCCTTTGTAAAACTCGCCTAGCGGCTCGTTTTCCAAACTTGGACTCGTACGTTAACAGATTACCTTATAATACTTGTGTTTTAATGTACTATTTAATAACTTCGTTAAACCCCGTGTTCTAGCGTATGTTGTGAAGTAATAGGTCAACGTACACATCTCGGGCCAGAGGCCCTCGAAGTGTACACTGTTGACCTCAGGCGTTATTGTCCTTATAACACCCTTGATACGTTAATGACGATAATATTTATTACTATACTCTATCCGTTTTAACTATAGAGCGTTGGGCGAGATCGGGCTTAAGATTCTAGCTCTCTGACATAAAATATATAAATGTCAACAAAGTTAATAGTACACGATTTATTACATATTATCAATTTCTGTTCAGTTCTGTTTTTTTTTTTTCGTTTATATAATTTTCATAGTGTTTCATCGTTATATTTCATATTACATAGTTTTTACTGTGCGCGTTTTCTTAGTTTTTAGTTAGTAGTTCGTTAGTTTTGTTATTGTTCTCTTCGTTAATATTATGGATAAAAATCCTGAACCTGGCTCTGCCAATGTTTTAAAATATCCAAAAGCAAAGGCCCTCCGAAACGGGCAAAAAAAGTGGCTTATAATTTATACTGCGCATATCGTGCCACGAATGCATATTCCAAATTAGAAAGTGTCCAAATTGTGGCATCAGAACTGGGCATAGGACGGTGTAATATTTGGAAAGCTATAAAAGAATATGAGGAAAAAGGGTCATTCGGAGCACCCCAGGAACAAAGAAATTAGTTTGGAACATTATTTTGTTCATATTTAACGGTGTACATAGTTTGTACATATTATGTATATATTTTAGAGTGTAAATATTTATATTTCAAAGGTGAATTATATTTTTATTTTACGTTGTTTTCTTAAAAATTTATTTGAATAATGTGGTTTTCATTTATGCATGTCCCTTTCGCCGAAATGTAGAGAAAGGTACGGAGATTATAAGTAAGTATATGCATACATGTACGTACAAGACAAAATTAATGAAAAAATGTCAATTATACACTGTTCCATTTAAGCCATTCAGTAGATGGAGCTGGCAACAGCGCAAACTTGAAATAGCCGAAATCACATTGGGTAAACTTGTCTCTTGTCTCCAATTTCAGCCAATCAGAGGAGTCAAAACTATTCCCTATGCTCTGAAATACTGAATGGCTTAAATAAAACAAGGTATATAAAGAATTTCATTAAATCTAGCAATGGTGTCAAAATTTGATTTTTTTATTTAATACATGTAAAAACGGCCGCACTCAAAACGCCATCTAGTCTATAGTTAAAACGGATAGAGTATAGATTCCTGAATAAATTTCACATCAGGAAAATTAAATATGATTAGAAATGTATCTTTTCTGTCGATTTCCAACGTAACAAGATGTGAAATGTTTTGAACATATAAGGCGCGAGCAGTTATGTGAGTTTTTTGGCCTTGACAAACAAATATGGGGACCCGTGTCAAAATCCAGAATGACAGCTAGTAATTATGTACAAATGTGATAATTTTTCATTCAAAAATTTCAAAATTTTCTAATTTTACATGGTTTATTTGTCACCAGGAGTATGAAATTTTCTTACCGAGGAAAATAAATCACAGGTAATTGGAAAATCATGAAATATGGAATGAAAAATTATGATATTTAACATCTATGTATACATAATTTCTGGCTATCATTCTGACACGGGTCCCCATATCTGCTTGTCAAGGCTAACAAAGTCACATGACTGCTAGCGCCCTATTCTGGAAATAATTAGGGGGATTTGCCGGTGGTAAAATTTAATTAATTTTTTCTAAAATCTTAATAGTTTCAAATATATTAGGCACTATCTATTTTTGCTAAAATTTATTTCGTTTTCCAGTTACACAGCAGATTTTTTAGTGGCGAAATCCTCCCTCAACTTGTGTTGCTTATTGATTTCTAAGCAGGAAACTGAAAACTAGACCGGACAATGAAATCGAGATTTTAGCCACCAACCCAGGACAATCGTTTCACCACTGGGAATAACCCGGACAAACAGGGATGCGTAGGATTAAATAACAAGAATTTCGACTAGATTTCACGCTAAAAACAAAGCAGGTATTTGAGAATATCCCAATACACAAAGGGGATTGAAGACAATGAATTTGTGGATTGTTGGGACAGTTTTGATAAAGATATTCAAAATATCTTTTGGATTATTCAATAAATACATTTATTGAAACTTGTATTTGATAGGTTTGATCACAAATAATTGTTTAAGTGAAGACGAAAATTCACAACAATTCTATTCATCTACTCGCTTATGAAAATTGAAAAAATATGATGTGGCCAGCATATTACCGTGCATATTACCTTTCCGTCAGTTCTATGTATTTTATACAAATTCCATACAGACAGTTTCTTGTGAAAGATTCTATATTTCCAGTACATTACCTTCCCTCAGTTCTATGTATTTTGTACAAATTCCATACAGAAAGTTTCTTAAAATTCACTGTAAAATTATAAAACACACACATGTCAATCGCAATTGATATTGACATCTCATCTATCCATCTATCAGAATTTTTTAAATTATATCAGCTGTTTCCAGTGTTATTGCATAGCTGGCTACTTATGAAATTTAATTTCTTTATAATTTTTACCTCCCGCTACCCTTGGTAAGGGGGGTATAGAGATCGTGCTAAAAATCGCATATCGAGATTTTGGTAAATGACCACGTTTTAAGGTCCCTAGAATCCAATTTTAACATTTTCACGATGATGTCTGTGTGTATGTGTGTATGTTTGTATGTGTGTGTGGATCCTCCACTCGAACTTTTTCTGTACTGGAAAGAGCCCATTAGATTTTGGTGTAAATCGGATAACCGGAAATGGCACTTTACAAGAAGCTCATAATAGTTTTTCTTCGAAAAATACCTTTAAATGTTATTTTTTCGACTATAATATTATTATAAAAATTAAAGATTATTAGATTTGGATTAATACTTTTTTTATATATTTTATGGATAAATTTATAAAATTATCTATAATTTAAATCCCGGAGCCTACGCTTTACACAAACAAAACTCCTTGGTTGCGCAGTTATTCAAATATATGTAAGTGACAGACAAATGTCAATGTCAGAGAAATAATCATTTCAAATTAATAATAGTAACGTTTTAAAAAGAAAAAAGTAAATAGAACAATAGGAAAGGAAATCAATACAGCATATGTAAATATGTAGGTATGTATTTAGATTAATAAAAATTAATGATTCGCAAAAAAGTACAAGTTAATTCTCATTTTTGGATTAGTGAATTTCATTTTATCCCGGTATTTAAAATTTAATCTTTATTTTATTATCAAAAAAGGTAGTTACTTGAATTAGATTAGACTATATTTTAAGGAATAAACTGCCAAAATTAGAGTAAAATTAGCTAATCCAAAAATAAGAATTAGCTTAATATTTTTTGTCTCTCGGGCGGTACATGGCGGGAGGTATTGTGTTGGCCACATCAGATTTTTTAACTCAATATCCATTGAATGTGACGTATTGTAATCAAATCGTATAGAGAATAAGTTATTCTTTAATATTTATAATAACATTAAATGTGAAAAAATGATATTTAACAGCGTTTTTTCAAGAAAAATGATGGTACTTCCGGTCAACCAATTATAACCAAAATCTAATCAGCTCTTCATATGGATGTAACGAAGTCGAATACGAAAGAATTATAATTTTAGAATTGTACTGTTGGAGTTATCATCGGAGAAAAAATTGTCATACACACGCAGACACACAGACATCATCGCAAACATAGTAAAATCGTATTCTAGGGACTCTAAAACGTGCTTATTCATTAAAAACTCATCATCAAATTTTTGACCAAAAACAATACCTTTCCTACCTAAAGGAATGGCGGAAGGTAGAAAGACTTATGAAAGATTTATTGATTTAATGAAGTTTTGTGACTCCGTTGGTTAGAGCGTTCTTCTATTTACGGGAAGGTTCTGTGTTCAAATCCCAGTGAGATCCATGAATTTTTCACTAACTAAATTATAAATTTTCTTCCCTAATTCTAATTTGTAAGTCATTTTGCAACAATTTGAATAAAAAATGACATCTGACGTAAATAAAAAGTTAACTGCGGAAGACTCTTCAAAGTTGTTTCTCAAATACATAACCGATTTAAAAAAAAAATGTCCCAAAATTTTCGTGTCACCCGTGATGACAGTGTCCATCGTGTTGAAAACAAAATGGAATCCTTTGATTGTTGCAGGATGTTCAATACACAATTACAAGTCAAAGCAACCTTCTCTTATTTTTATGAAGTGGACACAAACATTGACAACATATCGCGAAGTCAGCTCGTGTGACAATGACAGTAAACAGTACGCTAGGCAGCACCGATGCGAATGACAGCGCCAGTATTCAATTAGGCCGTGGCCGAAATCAATTTACGCGAGGTGTGACCCGATTGATTTCAGTTTGTAATTGGAAAATGCGAGGCTGTCGTATGTCACGCCGGTTCATGCTTCATTATTGCCACTAGAACACCGCAGACAGACACACTGTATCTAGGAGAGTAGGTCTATCACCAATGAATTTGTCACAGAACACTTAGAACAGCGAAGGTATGTGACAGAACCAGATACACAGACATCATTATAAAAATGTTATAAACAGGGACTAGGAAAATTCTCGAATAGGAACTAACGTATCACAAAAGTTTTGAGAAAAAATTTACCCTCCAAATATAATATATATATATATATATATATATATATATATATATATATATATATATATATATATATATATATATACAGGGTGTTAATGAAAAAGCGAACCATAGGCGTTTAATATGGGAAAACAGTTTTTCCTTCCGCAAAAGTTCCCAATTAATTTTAGACAAAAGTGTTTCAAATACATAAAAGTTGCAGATACTTAAATTATACACCAGCATCACTAAACAGACTTTATTTTGCATGTTTAGTAACCTGTAAAATCCAACTTGAAATTCTATAAATATTGCTCATATGTATGTATATATATACCGTGTGTCTGTCTTAAATGTGTACATAGGAGATTAACGTGGGAAATCAGTTTTTTGCAATTTTCTGCTCGCCTAATTATTTTAAGATAAAACGCGTTTTAGGGCATAAAATTCTGCATCTACATGCTTTGTAACGACAGTAATTAAATATGAAAATGTCGAAAATTACGTTGAAAATATCGACAGCCATGAAATTGAACAAAAAATAAATAAATGCTTGACGTTTTATCAGTCGCAACGTAAGTTAACTTATTTGAAGTGTCTAACAATTCGAATTTGTCTCTATTTTTATTGTCTGAAATTATTAGAAAATGAATATTTATACTAATGAAGAGCGTAATTTCACAACTGCTAAATTCGTGACAAAATTTGTCTTCAAAAAATACATGTGAGCCCCGTAATCAGAATATAGGACGAGCAGTAAAACGTGCGTATCTGGAAGAAAGAGTGTTAGGAATAAGTGTAGACCCCTTTTGTATTACAAGATGTATTGGAAATGAGTTGGGAGTAGGTACATCACAGCATCATACATAATTTTGTTACGCAATGCTGATTTTTAATAAATTCATATTATTTAAACAAAACTATATTTTTTAACTTTATTTATTAGTCTAATATAATATTTCTATTATTACCATAATTAACGATATTTAACCAAATCAAATTATCAGAAACGTCAAATATGTTAACTTACGTTGTGACAGATGAAACGTCAAGCATTTATTTATTTATTGTTCAATCCATGGCTGTCGATATTTTCAACGTAATTTTCGACATTTTCATATTTGACTACTGTCCTTACAAAGCATGTAAAGGTAATTCTGTTTATTGACTTAGATACAGAATTTTATGCCCTAAAACTTTTAATTGACGCATTTTTGCTTAAAATAATTAGGCGAGCAGGAAATTGCAAAAAACTGATTTCCCATGTTAATCTCCTATGTACAGGGTGTATATCGAAAAGTGAAACATAGGAGTTTAACATGGGAAATCAATTTTTCTTTGCGCAAACGTTACCTAATTATTTTATGTAAAAATACTTTAAATAAAAGTTATAGAGATTTAAACGCAGCATCTAAATCATGTGAAACGATTATATTATCTCTTCATATAAACGTAAAAATTAATTTCAAAGTTACAGTTTTTATGAGCATTTTGTCTAAGCAGCCATGGATATATGACAAAAAAAACAAATACGTTGTTTTTTGTCATAAATCCATGCCTGCTAAGACAAAAATCTCATAAAAACTGTAGCTTTGTAATTAATTTTTACGTTTATATGAAGAGATAAAATAATCGTTTCACATGATTTAGATGCTGTATTTAAATATAACTTTTATTTGAAGTATTTTTACATAAAATAATTAGGTAACGTTTGCGCAAAGAAAAATTGATTTCCCATGTTAAACTCCTATGTTTCACTTTTCGATTTACACCCTGTACACCTTTCAGACAAACACACGGTATATATATATATATATATATATATATATATATATATATATATATATATATATATATATATATATATATATATATATATAATTAAAATCCTTGTTGTCTAAACTAAAAAATAATTGGAAAGTACTTGTCAGTGGCTTAAACTTTCACAAAACTCTAATTTAATAATCTCCTGATCCGTACGTCACTTTCGCTGACTTCTTTTAATCCTTGCAATTCCCTCCCTGGATTTGGAATCCTGGATGAAAAAGGCTGGCAATCGTTGGTGTTCTGTAATCCAGCTTTGCATGGTCGCTGTCCGGTACCGCGCTAAGTGCATTTCGATGTTCCAGCAGAGACAGATGAGCGCTGCGATCGAATAATTGAGATGAATTATTCACCAGGAGGACTAAAAATCTTAGGGGGGTATCAGAGTACCAGGTACGGACGCTCAAACGAGGACGGTGGACATACTACACGAATGAATTGGATATGTGCTTTTAATAAACAATTAATGAGTTGCTTTCGTTACTCTTATAAACTGATAGTAATATTCCACATTAATTTTATATGTACAAGGGCAGCGCCGAAAATTTCCGACCTATTTTTCAATATTATCCCCCCTTACATCAATGCACTTATTACAACGTTTCAGTAACAATTCAATACCCCTAAAAAAATATTCCTTTGGTTTGTCTTCAAAATGTGGCCAAACTGCAGCCTTCACTGCTTCGTCGTCACTAAAATGGCGCCCTTGAATGTCTTTTTTGAAAATTCGAAACAGATAGTAGTCACGGGGGCCATATCAGGACTATAAAGAGGGAGGAGGGTGATCAATTTGTTCAAAACCGCAGTCACGAATCGCAGCTTGTGCAATGGGCTCGTGCAAGTGTTCGGCTTTTTAGAAATTACATCTCGCATATGAATTTTGAATACAAATAAATAGAAACGAAATAAAAATTGCTATATATTTTGAATTTAATACCGATAATAATGTAATTAAAGTTTTTAGTGTAAAATGGTCGCCATGTTGTGACGTCAGTGTCACTACAGTCGTCCATTTACCCTGTTGATATGTCACTTATGAGTGGACCATGCATATTTTGTTCATAAATTTGTTATTGGCTTTACACATTCTCTAACATGCCCATATTTTAAATACCGGAGTAATTTTTATTAAAATAAAAAGAAAATTTACTTATTAAATAAATTTATATTATAATTTATATTTTAATTATTGTAATCTGAATACTTTTCATTGTTGTAATCATTTAGTAGGTAAATAGGAATGTAAATGTTGGATTACTTTTTTTATGACCTATATGTTTTGATTATTGTAATCACTAGTGTCATTGTTGTATTTGATTATAAATAGAACACAGTTTAAATATTATTTTAGTAATAATAACGACATGTGTTGAGTATTATAACATTAAATATTATATTAAAGAAAGTCTTAAAGTCACTTTAATTAAAGCAAATAATTAACCTTATTATGAAAACGAGCCAAAATTATTAATTGTACTTACCTGATTTTTATTTATGTATAATATGTATTATCGAAGGTTTACATAAATTAACATTTAACACTACTCCTATATCTATTTATGTAATCAGTAGGTAAATCAAATAAATATATATTTTGAAATGATGTAATAACGATCTGGCTTACTTTATTACCCTTAGGTCTAAAGAATTTTGATCACAGATTGTAATGGATACGTATTTTTAATTTTGCAATAATTATTGTATATTTCCATATTAATGGTAACGTATGTCGGTTCTCTCTACTTATGGCGAAGTGACGCTAACGTCACAACTTTCGCGCCAAAACTTTAACAATTATTTTAGGCGTTATTAAGCATAATTTCAAGGAAACAGAAAATACAGAATTTAGATTTTTAAATTCTTCGTAACATATAAAAAATTTAAAAAAAGTTGGACGGGCTCATTGCAGCAGTGTGCACGGCTGCATTGTCATGCAGCAAACGCACGCCTCTGGTTAGTTTACCACGTCTTATTTCCCGAATATTTTGTCGCAATTTATGCAGAAGTGCTGCATAATATGCCCCATTGACTGTCTTGTTACGTTCTTTAAAGACTATAAGAAGAATGCCCTCACAATCTCAAAAGATCGTAGTCATCACCTTTTTTGTCGAGTGGCAGACCCTGAACTTTCTTGGCGGGGTTTCTTCTTTTCGTCTTCATTCCATCGACTCCCTTTTGGATAAAGGATCATAGTAGAGAACCATAGTTTTATCTCGTGACAACACGACGTTGGCGCTGAACTGCTGAGAGATGTTTGGCGACCCACAATGCACTAACTTTATTCATGCCTAAATGATCGTGGATGATTCGTCGAATGCTTGTATCAGAAAGCCCCGTTATTTGAGATATTTCTTTCATCTTCAAGCGTCGGTCGTCTAATACTAGATTTTCAATAAGGACAATATTGTCGTCCGTCACCACGTCCGCCGTCCTTGTTCTGACGTCTTCTTTCAAGGATTCCGGCCCAAATCGAAATCATTTCGACTAATCTTTTACCACAGAATAAGATGATGAATTTTTGCCATAAACTCCATCCAGTCGATCTTTGATACATTGAGGAGAAAGGCCTTCTCGGCCTTGTCGGCTCCGGTGGCTCAATTGTTAGAGCAACGGCTCTCAGTCATGAGTATGCTAGGGGTCCTGGGTTCGAATCCTACTAAGGCATGGATGTTTGTATATGTAAACCTCTCTGTAATTGGGATTTAATCCTGTTGAGAGGTTTTTTTTTTTAAAAAAAAAGAAATATGATAACAGCTCGATACTCAATTTTCGTGACTTCAGACATTGTGATAAACGAGTGACAGTTATTAGAAAAATAATTGACTTAAAATTCATTTTTGTTTTTTCCCAGGTTAATAAGACTTGAACTGATGTGTTATCAACAAATTGACTTGCTGTAATGCTTGGATCTATATCAGGCCGGAAATTTTTGGCGTTGCCATCGTACATTTAAACTAGGTATATATTTTAATTCTTTAACAGAGTGTGATTATGTGAGTAAGGGCCAATTTTACAATTATTAGATAAACCTCGTATAACGATATACCAAGTATAAAATTGGAAATTGTATTTTACAAACCTCGGATAAACCTCAGATAGAATAAAATCCAGTATTTCTTATCCCATGGAAATCGGTCGTATAAACCTTCATAACTTTATCCCTGGTTCTTATGGATACCACGTAAACACAAACGATGTTTTGTTATTCATACGTTTGACAGATGTCAATAAAGTATTTCATCATCACTCTGAGAATCAAAAACATCGTTTATATCTAATAACATCGTAAAAAATGCAAATTAGAAGGCAGAAATAATAACAATATTGAAGAAAAATAGTCTAACAAGAAGATAATTTTATTGTGCCAATACCAACCTAAAGTGATTTAACATAATTCCTGGTATAACTATGATAAAAATCTGATGTGACCAGCACATAACCTCTCGCCAGATATTTTACCTGGTTGTACGCATAAAACGAAAAATATTTTTAAATACAAATACATATATTCATGTCTCACTACAAAATAATTCTCACATATATTTGCAAAATCTAGGTATGGTATATTTTAATATAAATTATGAACAATACATACATTTTCATTATATTCAATATCCTGAAATTTTCTTTTTCTACTTTCCTTTTCTTTTTCTTTATATTCCTCATTTTTTCGCAAATGGACCTTTCCAATTTAAAGAGATAGAAGATATGCGCAATGGGGATCTGCGCATAGTAAGAACAACTGCGATCTATGACGTTTGATTCTAAAACATTTAGACGTAAAATGTGAGAATATGTCGGATAACTTTAAAAAATCTTATCGAAATAAGTTACAAAAGCTTTTATTGAAGGTAAAATGTCTAACGATGCAAATTTTCACTGAGAATACAGGTATTTTAATGACTGCAATATTTTTGACGTTTCGTTTGACAGCCCAACTGGCAGTTGTTCGCGCCATTTTCTTACTATTTGCAGCGATAGAAAGAGATAGCCGTTAAATTGGAAAGGTCCATTCCTTTTATATTCTTTTTCACATATATTCTTTTGCGTTATTGACTCTTTTTTATTTTCATAATCTTCATACTGATTTACAAATATTTTGAAGGTGGCATACAGATATTTTTCACAGTGACATTTATGTGTCAATTATAAACATTTGAATTTCTTGCCTTGAAGTAGTTTGATCTGAGATTTTTTACATCAAATTATTTTATATGCATTTCTTTATCTCTAAATCTGTAGAAGATATAATAATGATTTTTTATTTATCGAATAAAGAATTTAACGTTGTTTAATATAAGTATTTACATAAATTTTCGATAAATAATATTTAGATGATTTTTTTCTTGTAACTACTACTTCCGGTTGTCCAATTGCTACCAAAACAAATCAACTCTTCCCATTATTGTTAGATTGAGGAAGCCGTAGTTAAAAATGTCTTAAGTTTGATAGTATTTGAGAAATCGTGGATCCAACATCCACACACACACACGCACGCACGCACGCACGCAGTCACACACACACACACACACACACACACACACACACACACACACACACACACACACATACACATACGGACATCATCGTAAAAATGTTATAATCGGATTCTAGGGACTTTAAAACGTGCTTATTCGCTAAAATCTAGATATGCGATTTTTAGCATGAATTCAATACCTCTCTTAGCAAGAGGTAAAAATGCAATGTAAAAGACAATCTTGTTTATCGAAGGTATAATTGCTAGGATAAAGTTATACCTCCGATATTTATACCATAGTTTATCCATCATTTGTAAAAGGGGGCCTAAATGAATCATGGTTTCTCAATTTTATTTCAAAATTCTTAATTTTTCAAGATGATTGCTACTGTTAGATTTATAATTTTAAATTTATTTCAGTCCATAAATTCAGGAGAATTTAAGTCATATTATGTTTGATGTTCAATAGAATTCTTGAAATATCATTGAACAACCCTAATTGCGTGACTTGGAGGAACGATTATATCGTATCCCATAACACATATTGTTGTACGAAATGGAGAAAACTCCAGGCAATATTATTTTGTTTTGGAAACTATACCGCATAAAATGTCTTCTTTTATGGAAGTCTTGCATCTTCCATAATCTCCTGTTATCCTTTGCGAATCTCGTTCAAAAGTTTTGTAGTTTGTCATAGAATTCTCCATTGCTAGGTGCAAATAACACGGCCGTTTCCCCGAAGCCATTACGTTACAAATTGACAATAAAACTGTACGAGGGGCATATAAATGTGGCTGTTATTAGAATGCAAGAATTCACGAGCGGTTTAAATATTCACAAGACTGGGGGTGGGGGGATGGGGCTCGCGAGTATGTTATGTGTATATGTAATATTTACACTTGTCTAGCTATGATTTAGTCGTAGTCGCGGAAGATATGAAGGGTGTAATAAACCGGTCATTGAAACGTCCACCAAGCGCCGATACAATGCACCACGTGACAGGAATTCCTGCGCCGGAACTTCCTGCGCAGCAGCTGCCAAAATGTTCCACCAAGGGTTCCATTCCTAACTCAACATGTAAGGACTGTGACTACAAGCCCGGCTCATAATAGATCGGCCCGTTCACTTTTTAAACAAACAAATTATTAAATCTACACAAATAAGATATTTCTACATTCATTGAATCGTTGCAACGTTTTTGGCGCTGTGTAGATTTAAAAGGACTGGATATTGAAGAATAATTTTGATTTTGATGATATGCTAACAATGTGTATTGACCCATGTCTTGTACGGTAGGTTTCACTGTACAGAATGTCTAATTTTCGATGTTTTTTTTAAGGTATCTTGGATAATATTAACGGTAGATCAAAACCGTTTGCACATTGCAGGGTCAACTTTTCGAGAAAAATTTAATAGTCACCACAGGAATTTTCGATTTTCATTTGTTTCTGAGCTACAGGCAAAAACTCGTTTTTCACCCATTTTGAAAATATATCTTATTTATTATGATAGTTACAGAAAAATTGTTTTTACAAAAAAAATTCATTTTTTAGATAGAATAAAATGGCGTAATTAGATTTTTTCTAAACTTAATAATATATAACACGAACTTATGATTTTTTAAATGGGAACCTATATTGAAAATAGTCTCATCTTTTTGCTTATTTTATAAGCTTTTCAATAATATATAACAAGTCTGCATTCTTTTGTTTTAAACATGAATAAAAGATGAATTATTAATTTATTGGGGTGAAATAATTGAAAATTATTAAGTAACAAATGAAAAATCTATTACAGATCATCATATGTATATTTTTAATAATATTTGTTTCAGTTTTACTCATTCTTTCAATTTATTTATTTTAAAGCATATTAAATCATTTTTTTCGAATTGTGTCACAGCCAAGTCTAACGTAGATAAATAGTAATTTAACTAACCCAAAAATAATTGGTTAAGAATAAATTTGGGAACATAATTGATGGATATAAAATCAAAATAAAAAAAATCTGATGTGGCCAGCACATTACCTTCCGTCAGTTCTATGTATTTTGTATAAATGTCATACAGAAAGTTACTTGCAAAAGATTATATTTCTTGTACATTACCTTAAGACAGTTGTATGTATTTTATACAAATTCCATACCGAAAATTTCTAACAAAAGATTCTATATTTCCAGTAAAATTTTAACATACTGTCAACTGCACTTGACACTGACACCTTTCAATCAGAATTTTCTTAATGTAGCAGCTGTTTCCAGAGTTATAGCAAAGCTGACTAATATATATGATATTTAATTTCTTTATAATTTTTTAACTCTATGTCCATTTAATATGAAGTATTAAATGCATTCAAATCGTATACAGAATAAATAATTCTTTAATATTTATAATAACATTAAATGTGAATAAATGATATTTAACACCGTATTTTCGAGAAAAACTGTTAAAATCTTCAAATGAAGGTACTTCCGGTTGACCAAATATAACCAAAATCTAATCAGCTCTTCACATAGATGTAACGAAGAGGAATACGAAAGAATTATAATTTTTGGAATTGTAGTATTAGAGTTATCGCATTAGAAAATTTTGTCACACGCAGACACACACACACACACACACACACACACACACACACACACACATACATACACACACACACACACACACACACACACACACACACACACACACATACAGACATCATCGTAAAAATAGTAAAATCGTATTCTAGGGACCCTAAAACGTGCTTATTCATCAAAAACTCACCACCGAATTTTTTGACCAAAGACAATACCTTTCTTACCTAAAGGTGACGGAAGGTAAAAATGATGATCTGTAATAAATTTGTTCATTTGTTTTTTAATAATTTCCGATATTTTCACCTCAAAAAATTAATAATTCGTTTTTTATTCATGCTTAAAACAAAAAAATGTAGACTTGTTATATATCATTGAAAAGCTAATAAAATAAGCAAAAAGATGAGGCTATTTTCAATATAGGTTCCCATTTAAAAAATCATAAGTTTGTGTTATATCTCGAGAATTATTAAGTTTAGAAAAAATCTAATTATTTTATTCTCTATAAAAAACGGTAAAAAATTTGTTAAAACATTTTTTCTCTATCATAATAAATAAGATATGATATATTTTCAAAATGAGCGAAAAACGAGTTTTTGCCAGTAGCTCAGAAATAAAAGATCGAAAATTCCTGTGGTGGCTATTAAACTTTTCTCGAATAGTTGACCCTAGAACGTGCAAACGGTTTTGCTCTATTATTAATATTTTCCGAGATACCTTAAAAAAATATCGAAAATGTGACAGCCTGTACAAACTAGATTTTTACGAAATTGTATTTACCTTCCGTCACCTTTAGGTAAGGAAGGTATTGTCTATGGTCAAAAAATTCGATGATGAGTTTTTAAAATATACCTATAAAACTAAAATATACTGCTGGTGGGAGTGAGATTTGTGAGACTAACATTGGACGAGTGCAGACATATTTATCTGCATATATAGCTGCACTTGTCTGTAAGAATAGCTCCGCGCAAGTGCCAAATTGCTTTGATTTGATTGGTGTAGAACGAGAAAGCGGAACTAGCGGGAGGGAAATTTTTACACTAACTGACAAGGATAGACAATAATGTTTGTAGCAGACTCCTCTTAAGTGAGAGATAGGGCATCAGCAGTATATTTATTTATAGGTATATTGTTTTTAATCAATAAGCACAATTGGTCAACCGGAAGTAGCCTTATTTGAAGATTTTAACAGTTTTTCATGAAAAACTATACTAAATATCAATTTTTCACATTTAATGTTATTATAAATATTAAAGAATATTTTATTCTATATACGACTTGACTGCAATTTATACTTTATATTAGCAACCTTGAATTGCTTGGAATCACCTGATGTATGCGCGTGTTACTTTGACAAGAACAATGTCACTTTGACAAGACCAATGTTTTGACTTATTTTAATTTTGAACTTTTAAAAAGTTATTATTTTTAATATCATGTGTTTTACTGCTTGAAAATTGTATAATATTAACATTTTAGCAGATCAAAATGAAAATAAGTCAAAACATTGGTTTTGTCAAAGTGACATTATTCTTGTCAAAGCGCCCCGCGCACACGAATCAGCTGATTAAAAGTACTTCAAGGTCGCTCGAGTCACGAGTCTGCTCGCGCCCTATACAATACCTCCCGCCATTTACAGCCCGAGTGACAAAAAAGATTAAGCTAATCCTTATTATTGGATTAGCGAATTTTACTCTAATTTTGGCTGTTTATTTCTTTTAATATAGTCTAATTTAATCCAAGTAACTACCTTTTTTGATAATAAAATAAAGATTAAATTTTAACTACCGGGATAGAATAAAATAGAATTTACCAAATCAAAAATGAGGATTAGCTTAAACTTTTTTGTCAATCGTCATATTTACTTATACTGGAAGCTGTATTGAATTCCTTTCCTATTGGAATTTTCAAGTATCAAGAGATGGCGCTGCTCGCATGAAACAATGGTACACATTTTGTTGACATTTGTCAGCGTGGCATTGCTTTCAATTGCGTTTCTTTAGTTTTCGCATTATTTTCCCATTTATTAGTATTTTTTATTTATAATTCAAGTATGTATAATAAAGTTTTTGTAGTCATATAGTTGCAGTTTCATATAAATGTCAAATGTGTACCACTGTTTGTAGTTTTAATATTCGTCGCTAGTTAGAGTTTTCTTATTTGAAAATCCCAATTGTTCTATTTACTTTTTTCTTTTTAAAAAGATACTATTATTATTTTGAAATGATTAGTTCTTTGACAGTGATATTTATCTGTCAGTTACATACATATGAATAACTGCGTAACCAAGGAGTTTTGTTTGTTTAAAGCGTAGGCTCCGGGATTCAAATTATAGATAATTTTATAAATTTATCCATAAAGTATGTAGAAAAAGTATTAATGCAAATCTGTAGAAAATTTAATAAAATTTAATAAGTGGGAGGTAAAAATTATAAAGAAATTAAATTTCATAAAGTAGCCAGCTATGAAAACAGCTACTATAGCCGCTTTCTTTTTATCAAGAAGATCAACTCCGAGTAGCACACATCTACCCTAAATCGTTCTTCTTAAAAGGGGATAAATGATCCATTTTCTTCGTCCCCGCCCCCGCGAAGCACCACCTTTGAAACAGGATCATATAAATCCTGAACTGATCCCGAATATCAATGTCACATCAATATGACTGACTGCTATGTATTTTGTCTTTTTTGTTGTTGATATTAAAATAACTTGAATAGAAGAAAAGAAGAAATTAATTAGTTTGAAACGTTATATCATGTTTCATTACCATATCCATATTTAAATACTCAAAGGTAAAAGGATTTAATATGTCAAAATCAAATCACATATACAACAGACTATAACCACAAGCAAATTCAGCATATTATTATATTATAAATATAATGCTATATATGTTTTTATCTTCTACTTCTTATTTTTAAAAATATACTTTTCTTGTTAGGAGTAGTTCAGTTCGGTTCAGTACAAGGTAAGATTAGTTCATTTTCACCTTAAAAAAGATGTCAGTGTCAAGTGCAATTGACATAGTATGTTTGTCTTATAATTTTACTGGAAATATAGGATCTTTTGCTAGAAACTTTCTGTATGGAATTTGTATAAAATACATACAACTACCGGAAGATAATGTACAAGAAATAGAATATTGTGCACGGAATTTTCTGTATGAAATTTGTTCAAAATACATAGAATTGACAGCCACATCAGATTTATTATATTGTCCCAAAAACTAAAGAGTCTCGGTAGAAGATAAATCTGAATTAGAAGAAGACCCTTCAAATACCAATCGAACTAATATCATTCGTCAATATTATTATCATTTCTAAATTTTACCACCATTCTGACACGAACCCCCTTAAAATATTATTTGTAATTATTATTCAGCCTTTAAAATGCGATGATGCCAGATCTGTGAGTAAAATCAGATTGGAGCTCAACAAACAACAAAGTTCTGTATCTTGGGGATCACTGGTGAATGTTAGTGGTCAGTGTTAGTTCCCGCATTGTCCAGCAGTGTCGCCAGTGCTGCGCGTGGACAGGATTCCAATGACCACTTGTCCTGCACGAGTTCCTGTGACCGCCACGACTTCGCTTGTAACTCGGGAAATTGATATGTCAATGACGCTTTCATACTCCGCCAATTGAATTATTTTTACCACCAGGAGAATCGATATTTGACCTACGTAGTATAATTGACACAGGGAAGAATGTGCGTTTTTTACCTCCTGCTATCCTTGGGAGGTATCGGGATCGTGCTAAAAATGGCATAACAAAGATTTTGGTAAATGGCCACGATTTAAGGTCTCTAGAATACGATTTTAATAATTTCTGTGACTGTGTGTGAGTATTTATTTATTTATTAGAAGAAAGTACACCACAGGACATGCCTAAATGATACATATACAATTATAAGTTTAAAAAATTGTACATTACATACAAAAGTAATAAAATAACATACAAAAAGTAATAAAATAAAGATATAGGAAATGGCTATACCTAATAATAATTAAATTAATAATACATAAAATTACAATTTCATAAAATTACAAACGTTTTAAGGTTTTTACTTCCTTGTACAAAGTAAAGGAAGTATTGTATTCGCGAAAAATTTCGGTTTCCAGATTTCAACGGAAATATCCATTTTGACCATCCCTGAATCCATTCTGACTAATTTCGTCGTGACGTCTGTACGTACGTATGTACGTACGTACGTATCTCGCATAACTCAAAAACTGTAAGCCGTAGAAAGATGAAATTTTGTATTTAGGACATCTATAACATCTAGTTGTGCACCTCCCTTTTTGGTCATTACAGAATATCCAGAAATGGCACTTTATTTGAAGTCTATAATAGATTTTAATGAAAAACTATATTAAAATATAATCCAAAACTTTTCAAATTTGGTATATAAGACTTTTATATCAATTGGAATAACATAGCAGATTTTGGTTAAAACAGGCTAACCGGAAGTGATATATGATATATATGAAGTTGTTAATAGTTTTTCTTGAATAAAATGGTTTCATTTTGATTTTAGAAATAAATGCTTCAAATAAGAGTTTTAGAGAATTAAATTCTGCGTCTAGCACATCAAGTATTATTAAATTAGCCCTTTGTATAAGCGAGATATGTAAATTTAAAACTTATATACTTTTTGGTTTTTGTAATGAAGCTTGCTATGGATTAGGACAAAAAATAACAAAAAAGTAAAAAATAGATGTCAATGTCAAATTACGTCAACTACGTGCAATTTTATAATTGAGTCTATACTTCATATTAGTCTTGCGTACAAGGAAGTCGTGTGGTGTCCACATCAGATTTTTTTGAGTTGTTTTAATGTAATACAAAAAATATCGATGTGTTCAGGTAATTCGTTGTAGCTTTTAACTAAACGATTGATTACAGAATTTTGACCATATGTTGTTTTGCTATACCGTGGTTGAAGTGCGTTCGAAAACCTTGTATTGTGTTTAGGTGTGATCAGATTAAGATGGTAGAGGATCTCTGGGGCATCAATATGCCCTGTTAATACTTTACAAGTAAACAATAATTGTGCTTTATTTCTCCTAGCAGCAAGTGTCTCGAAATTTAACATTTTTAATCTGTTTTCATACGTATAATCAGCTCTATTAATGTGTAATTTATAAAATATGAAATTTATAATTTTCTTTTGTACTGATTCTAATCTCTTAATGACATTTATGTGATAAGGGAACCAAATTATTGCGCAGTATTCAAAATGACTTCGGATGAGCGAGTTGTATAACAAAATTATTGTGTTGATATTTGTAAAGTCCTTACATTGTCTCACAACAAAGCCACACATTCGATTGGCCGTTTTTGAAATATGATCTACATGTGATTTAAAATTTAATTTATAATCGAAAATAACCCCTAAATCTCGAATAGATGTTACATTCTCGAGTTCAATTTTATTTATTGAGTAATTGTATTGAATTATATTTTTCTTTTTATGAAATCTAATATATTTACATTTTGATGTATTTAATGACAATAAATTGTTTTTACACCACAGTTCGAGAGCTTCTAAATCCTTTTGCAGAAGTAAAGCATCAGTCATGTCTTTAATAATTGAGAAAAGCTTCAAGTCATCAGCAAAAAGCAAACATTTTGCATTAGCAAAGATTTTTGGCAAATCATTTACAAAAAGTGAAAACAATAAGGGTGTTAAATGCGATCCTTGCGGACGAGGGGGATGTTACTGAAAAACTCTTAGATACGAAATTTTTTACTTTTACAGCTTGATTTCTTGAATCTAAATAAGATTTAAGCCACTTTAAGAGAGAACCTGAGATTCCATAAGCTTCTAATTTTTGTAGTAATATCGAGTGATTGACAAGATCAAATGCTTTTTTAAAATCAGTATAAATTGACTCTACTTGATGGCCCGAATCAAAAGCTCTCGATATATAATCTGAATAAATAATTAAATTAGTACTAGTTGATTTACTTGCTATAAAGCCATGCTGCTCCGGACAAATTGTATTTTTAAATATATAGTATGAAAGTATGTGTGTCTATTTGGATCCTCTGGACGCTTTAACTCAAATACAATTAAAGCTACGTTTCCACCTCTTAACATTGTCTTTGTTTTTGTTTTAAATCATAGTCACAAAAGTTTGTCATATGGCGACAGAGCTGAGCGTTTCCAGTTGTTGATTTTGTCTTAGTCTTTGTCGCTGTCGTTGCGCATAGTCAGAAAGTTTGCAAGCTGCAAACATTTTGTCTTTGTTTTTGTCACTGTCGTTGTTGTGTGAAAGAGAGATAAGGCCATCTCTCTCTATGTAAGGTTATGTGCTATGCTTGTAAACAAACATTTCGTTACTTGTGAAAACTGAGATTTGTCATTGTTGTTACTATTATTATTTAATGGTATGGATAATACAACTGTAGCAGTAATAAGTTCATTGGTGAAAAGAAGAAGTCTTGCTGCAGTTGCAGCAATACTTTATAAACAGCGTCGGAGAGTTCATCGGTGGTGGATACATCCGATAAATCAAAAACGATTGGAATAGGGAGATTGGAACAATTTGTTAATCGAAATGAGACTGTGTGATGAAGAAAAATTTTTCAATTACACAAGATTAACTGTTGAACAGTTTGATTTTTTGTTAAAATTAGTACAAGAACCACTAACGGAGCAAGATAAGTTCAGAAAACCAATTCCACCAGGGGCAAGACTGGCTGTTACTCTGCGGTATGTTTTTATAACACATCGGGTAATAAATAATAATTAGTTAATCCTTTTTTTTTTAGATTTTTAGCAACCGGTGACTCTTTGGCTTCAGTTGCGTATGCATTCCGGATTAGAAAAGCGACAGCATGCAAAATTATAAAAGAAACTTGGGAAGTGCAGTGGGCAGAGTTGTCTCCAATTTATTTGAAGTTTCCAAATGAAACAGAATGGAAAAAAATCTGATGTGGCCAGCACATTACCTTCCGTCAGTTCTATGTATTTTGTATAAATGTCATACAGAAAGTTTCTTGAAAAAGATTATATTTCTTGTACATTACCTTAAGTCAGTTGTATGTATTTTAAACAAATTCCAAACAGAAAGTTTCTAACAAAAGATCCTATATTTCCAGTAAAATTATAACATAAACATACTGTCAACTGCACTTGACACTGACACCTTTCAATCAGAATTTTCTATTTTCTTATTGTAGCAGCTGTTTCCAGAGTTATAGCAAAGCTGACTAATATACATGATATTTAATGTCTTTATAATTTTTTAACTCTATGTCCATTTAATATGAAGTATAAAATGCATTCAAATTGTATAGAGAATAAATAATTCTTTAATATTTATAATAACATTAAATGTGAAAAAATGATATTTAACATCGTTTTTTCAAGAAAAACTGTTAAAATCTTCAAATGAGGGTACTTCCGGTTGACCAATTATAACTAAAATCTAATCAGCTCTTCACATGGCTGTAACGAAAAGGAATACGAAAGAATTATAATTTTTGGAATTGTAGTATTAGAGTTATCGCATTAGAATATTTTGTCACACACAGACACACACACACACACACATACATACACACACACACACACACACACACACACACACACACACACACACACACACACACACACACACACACACACACACACACACACACACACACACACACACACACACACACACACACACACACACACACACACACACACACACACACACACACACATACAGACATCATCGTAAAAATAGTAAAATCGTATTCTAGGGACCCTAAAACGTGCTTATTCATCAAAAACTCACCACCGAATTTTTTGACCAAAGACAATACCTTCCTTACCTAAAGGTGACGGAAGGTAAAAATGTAGAAGATTTTGGTATATTGTGGAATATGCCCCATTGCTTAGGTGCCATCAAACACCGCCAAAAGCCAAATACAAAATGGCGAATAACATGTCGCATGGGGGCGTTACTGTGGCGAAATATCAAATCTACATGTCAAAAAATATAATTTTTTCTATTCTTTTTGATTTTATAGGTTTAACTGCAATTTCCTTATTTTATATTAATATAAATAATATTTTTGAAATTTAAATTTCCCAAGGTAATAATTGTGGCATATTCAACACAATTTTTATAAAATTTCTGTTTAAATTATTTTTAGTTTATATACATTGATTAAATTGTAAAATGGTTATATATGTAAGTGTCAATTAATTACGTAAATAAAAATTTTCTAAACAATTTAAAATGTCTAATTAAATTGTCTTTTCATTTAAATGTGAACACACAAGAACAAAACAATAATCATATGTTACGAGGTGGAAACGGTTTGAATTTTTTGCCAAAACAAATGACAGCAACAAAAACAAAGACAAAAACAAATACTATGTCAAGAGGTGGAAACGTAGCTTTATTTATATATATTTTAAACCATATATTTTTACCTTATTCTAATATGTTTATGCTTTCCAATGGGAACAAAATTTAATTATGAAAACGAGACAAAAGTACCTGGAATGAAGCATTGTGCTAAGTCGAAGTCCTAGTTAAAATATTTATAACTATTGTCTTATTTATTGCATTTATGACATTTCGAAAACATAAATTATAAAATCCCCTAGTGCAAGCGAATGGTCAACCATCGGATTCTGCATTGTTTAAGGATAATCCTGGTATTGTGAAACAACAAGGTGATTAATATTCATGGAATTGTGCGAAATTATCAATTATTGCTTTTGCACAGAACAGTTTATTGTCCACTAATGGAATTACATGTGTTTAAGACTCACAAAGCTGTATTGTTGTTTTGATTGCAACTATGATTGTGATTATGCGTCATGTTAAAATTAGAATTGAACTCATTATACAACAGAAAGCTATTGTAGAAGGCCCCATGCTTTGTAACGAATCAAAAGTTGACAAATGTACTGTGAATATTTAAATCTTCAACAACGTTTTACTTGAAGGGTGAAACTTGTTATATACTATAAAATTTTTGACACTGATACTCGTAATATCCATGTCACTATTACTAAGTTTACATGCAGTTTTTAAAACGTTTTTAGTTTTGAAAACGCCATGTATACAGTGTCAAAACGGTTTTGAGTTATCTAAAACCAGAACTGAAATTCATGGGTTTGAATTGAAAACTAGTTTTAAAACTACTCATGTAAACACTTAAAATTCAGTTTCGATATTGCGCATGCGTACATAGGTATAACGTTTCTGTCGCTTTGTTATTTGGTGTTACTAACCTACAAATAAACTGACAGTTGTGTAGTTTTAGAGCGTAGTGGTACAAAGTAGAAAAAATAATTGTAATAATGACAAAACGAAGAATTTGGAGTGAAGAGGATTTGTTACTTACATCAGCCAAATGCGCATGCGCCGAAAGTGTTTTCAAATCAATCTGTAAACCTGTTTTGAAAATTGCATGTAAACAGTTTCGCGTAATTTCGACTGAAAACTGAAACCATTTTCAAAACTGCATGTAAACGTAGTATATATTTCGTTTCAGCTAGAATCCATCGCGGGCTCACACGTAATCCTTGTCTCAGGACAATCCATGTTTGGGGTGTGAATGTTAGTTTGCAACTCAAACTTTAAAAATTACTATTAAATAGTTATTTGTATCGCTAGGCCAGAAACTAAACATTTGCGAGACCGAGTTTAAAGCGAGGCCTGCAAATACGAGATCTCGCAAAACAGTTTCTGGGCGTGTGATACACAAGATTTTTTGTACCGACTTCTCCATAAATTCTTCGTATATTTCTCTAAACTTTGTTCTGTGTTACATAAACTAAAAAATGAACATATATATTTATCGGTTTTGCATTGCCAGTTTAATTATAATTACTTTCATTTGAGCTTAAAATGCGTAATTATTTTATATCTATTGAAAATATAACATACAAATATGATATATATTTTATATACTTTTGCATATTTTTAATGACAGATGGCGGAAACTCAATTGTATCACGTGAAGTTAGTTGTAGCTACAAAACAAACTAGTCCTAAAGTTAGAACTTATAATTAATTTATACGAGATATCAGTAATGACAGCATATTATTATTTTTTATGACAAAATTTAGTTATTTAATACTATGTCAACCACAAAAACCAGGATCTTGATTCCGGGTACACCATGATTCCTGATTATTTTCATCTATTTCGGGACAGATTGACATTGATACAACCTAACAAAAATAAAAATTAATCAAATGAATGATAAGGTTGAATAATGCCAATAAAAATAACACAATCAACAATATATCAAATATAATAGTATATTAAAGAACGTGTTTTATAAGACATGTTTTTTTCGCACGCGTCAAAATTTAGAAAACGAGCGTTAGCGAGTTTTCTAATTGACAAGTGCGAAAGAAAGTCTTATAAAATGAGTTCTTTATACTATTTTTTTTATATTTTGCGCCTTCTACAATAACATGTACTTACTCAATTTGTGCTTATATTTGTAACCATTTGTACATTTTCATGTAAATAATCTTCCCTAAATAAAAAAAATAATAATAATTTCGACATTCTATTATTAAAATGAATTGTCAATTAACTAAAAATAAATTTGGTAAAAATGGGTTAAAGAAACGTCATCTAGTACCAACCGTCTAGAACAAGAAATTGCGTATCGAAATGAAGGTCATTACGATACGCAATTGCGTATCGTAATGACTTCATTATGAACGCAAAATATAAAAATAATATTTTCATACGTACATATATAATAATTATTAGTAATACCACAAAAAATGCGGTTTAGAAATTTGACATTGACGGATATCGTTTGATTTTGTTATGATGATGTTTGAAAATAGCGATAGTGGGGGTAAAAATACCAGAGAAACCAGGATTATTTCGTGGTTGCGGTGGTCTGACTTTTTACCAACTTTTTTCAGGAACCGCGTTTCAAATAGAAACCGGTAAATAATTTCAGGACATACGGAACACAAAATAAGTTACAATTAAAGATTTAGCTCTAAAATTTGTAAACATTTTGCTAATTCTTGTGTTGAAAATAATCTTAAATTGATATATCACCAGAACAGTAATGCCAACTCCTTTTGCCGGCCTAGGTCAGCAACAGCGCATTTCTGGACGATTTTGAGTTCTGTAATACTAAATGGACGGAGGTACGAAAAATTAATTTTGTGCGTCGATCATGCAAGTCGGTGAAGTATTTGAAATGATAATATTTAATACGATCGTAAGATTTATGTTCAAATTAGTGGATGTAAGTCAAATTCTCTTATGGCAACATCAGGTATACCTCAAGGGTCTAACCTTGGACCTCTTCTATTCCTTATGTTCATCGATGATATTTCGTCTGATATTGTTATTGTTAACAACAAATGTCTTTTTGCAGATGATCTTAAAATTTATCCATTAATTTTGTTGAAGATTGCATATCTCTGCAGGAGGATTTAAATAATATTTTTATGTGGTGTTCAAATAAAAGACTAGCGTTGAATTTAAGTAAATGTAAAACAATGGGCCAGTTGCATAAAACGTTGTTAGGTGATTATGTGTTTAACTGCACATTGTAACCGCAAACGTATCAAAAATACATTGGAAAATAAGTCTTGTCAAAGAAAACAACGTGATTAAAGTTAACAATGTTTTATGCAACCGGGCCATTATCTTTTTTGCGTAAACAATCAGTTATTCATTATACGAGGTCTGTTAGAAAAGTATCCGACCTTTGGCCGGGGGAAAAAACTGACATACCTAGAGCGTTGGAAACCTAATCGCCTTCAATGTAGTCTCCTTGGGACTCCACACACTTCTCCCAGCGGTGCCGCCATTGTTGGAAACATTCCGAGAAAGCCTCTTTCGGAATGGAGTTTAGCTCGGTTACCGTTGCAGCCATAATGTCCTCTCTTGTCTGAAATCGCGTTCCTTTCAATGGCCCCTTGAATTCGGCGAACAGCCAGAAATCATAGAGGGCCATATCAGGAGAGTAAGAAGCCTGTTGAAACACAGGAGTCTTATTCTTCGCCAAAAAAGTCTGAATCAAGTGCGAGGAATGTGCTGGAGCATTGTCGTGATGGAGGCGCCAATTTTCTTTTGACCACAACTCCGGTCTCTTGCGCCACACAGCATCACGTAGGCGACGGAGGACATCCCTGTAGTACTCTTTGATGATTGTTTGACCCTGTGGTGCGTACAAGTGGTGTACCACACCGCGGGAGTCAAAGAAAGCAGTCAGCATCACTTTGACATTGCCGCGCATTTGGCGGGCCTTGACGTGGAATCTTTCCACTGTGAAAGCCGTCTGAATCTTTCGAATGGTTACCACCTGGCTGTCGTCCAGTTTCAGGCAAAATTTGATGCAATAGCGATGCTCCAGTCGTTCCGTCGTTTTCCTTGCAATGAAAAACCGACGACACTATCTCACTCAAAACGCTGCTTGCCAGCAACAGACGCTATCAACAGGCGGGAAAAAATTCACGCATGCGCACGAATGTTCAAGGTCGGCTCATGCAAGCGCGCTTGATTCAAATCCATCAGGTTTTTGCAAAAAAATAAGGTCGGATACTTTTCTAACAGATCTCGTAACTATAATATTAATAACTTTAATTTTAATAGCGACATTCTCCAGCTCATTTGAACGAATTATAGTGATGAGAGTTTAAAAGAATATTAATTGTTATTTACTTTCTTCTACACAGTCCCGTTTTCATTATACTTCCAAACGAGCAAACTAAAAGGTAAATAATGAATACCGTGGTTAAAGCAAGGACATATGTTTGAAGTTCTCCAGGAGTAAAAGTTTGGAGGATCTCTGGAGAAATCTTTTTGTTCTAGGGAAAGTTTCCTACATTTAGACCGCATTTATTATTAATAAAAGAAAATAATAGTTTGACTAAATTACTGAGAAGTACCGTGTAATTTGCATAGACAATATTGCTGTAGTATAACTCTACATTAACATAATGTTGCTGGAATAATATTGTGGAAGTTTTTCTAATATTTTCACGATTAGGAAAGATTATTTTAATATAGTTAAATAGCTTTAGGGGCTCATTAAGCAAAATGCTCTTCAATCATAGGCGCCGAAAGCAAGGGTGCTCTAGGGGCGCAAGCACCCATACAAATTACTCAGTTATTGATGTTTTTATTATTAAAAATCACAATTTAAATGCAATTTTTGAGTTACCGAGTTAAAGATGAAAAAATCTGATGTGACCAACACATGACCTCCCGTCAATTCCATGTTTGAAATATTGAAATAGCAATGAGCTTTCAATAAAGTATCACTTTCACTTGATCGTTTGTAAACAAAATCTAATTTGTTGTTCCAATAAATAGAAAAGTCTGTAATACCAAATTTTGGATTATATTTTATAATGTTTTTCCTCGAAAATCTGTTAGGAGCTCCAAATTAAGTACCACTTCCGGTTTATCATATAGGTATAATAAAAATCTAATGTTGATTCAAATTATATACGAGTTTTAAATACCAAATTTGAGAAGTTTTGAATCATGTTTTTATATTTTTTCAAAAAAATCTGATTTTAGCTTCCTGTAAAAAAGTTTGTCAATTTTAAAAAACATCTAGTATGTCGTTCTCATTAATATAAAAGTCTTAAATACCAAATTTGAAAAGTATTGGTTTGTATCAATTTATTTTTCACGAAAATCTGTTCAGAGCTTCAAATAAAGTGTCACTTCCGGTTTATCAATTTTAGCCAAAATCTAATATGTTGCTTCCCTCCATATAAAAGTCGTAAATACTAAATTTGACAATTTTTGGAGTATATCATAATATATTTTTCACGAGAATCTGTTCAGAGCTTTAAGAAAACTATCACTTCCGGTTTTTCAATTTTAGAAGAAATTTAACATGTCGTTCTCATTAATATAAAAGTCTTAAATACCAAATTTGAAAAGTTTTGGAACATATAATATATTTTTCACGAAAATCTGTTGAGAGCTTTAAGTAAAGTATCACTTCCGGTTTATCAATTTTAGAAAAAATCTAACATGTCGTTCTCATTAATATAAAAATCTTAAATACCAAATTTGAAAAGTTTTGGAATATATATTATATTTTTCACGAAAATCTGTTGAGAGCTTCAAGTAAAGTATCATTTCCGAATTATCAATTTTAGCCAAAATTTAATATGTTGTTCTTCTTTATATAAAAATCTTAAATACTGAATTTGACAAGTTTTGGAGTATATCATAATATATTTTTCACGCATATCTTTTCAGAACAAATCTAATTTGTTGTTCCCCTTAACAAAGAAATTTTAAATACTAAAATTGAAAAGTTTTGGATTATATTTTAATATAGTTTTTCAATAAAAACTGTTATGGGCTTCCAGTAAACAGTCACTTCCGGTTATCCAATTTTACCCAAAATCTAATCAACTCTTTATATGAATGCAGAAAGCTTAAATACGGAAAATAGAAATATTTGGAAGTTTTTTATGAGTTATCGTGGACGAAAAAAATCGTCACACACACAGACACACACAGACAGGATCGTAAAAATAGTAAAAACGTGTTCTGGGGTCCCTAATTCGTGCTTATTTACTGAAAACTGACCATCGAATCTTTGGTACGATTACATTACCTCCCTTACCTACGGTATGACGGGAGGTAATAAACTCAAATACCAATTTTTATTTTTAAACCTTACAATGACCATGTGCATTATTTGTTTCGAATTTGCAATAAACCCCTATTTTGTCACAGCTTGTGCCTATGCTTATCTATTACCGCGCGTTGCGCCGCGTCAGCGGAACTCAGTTTACTATTAAAAGAATGACGTTTGGATATAGCGATTTAGTTACACCATTGACTAAGTAGTAACATAGAGTCATATTCACTCAATTTCCTTTAACCACCAAGTAAGAAGCGAGGAACAAAACAAACCAAAATTGCCGAAATGCGCAAAAAGACTTACTAATCGTCACTCTTGCGTCTCGCAATTATTCAAAATATGAATGCAAAGCAAAATTTTTAAGCGTGGGTCAAGTTAGCGCTCTTGCGGAGAAGTGTAAAAAGTAAGAAGGTAGTTGGTAGACCGTAGACAAGTTGTTAGAAGTTTTGGAGTTCGGGGATTCCCAGAGTTTGTTTATTTATTGCCAGGCTTGCGATTGGCGCACCTGAAATTGTACTAACATTATAAATCAAATAGTACTAAAATCACTTGAATATTTTATACATGTTCTAACAAAAAAAAAGAAATGAATTATACTATACATATAAAACATAAAAAGAATAAACGGCACCTATAGCATGGGCCACATTGGCTATGCCTTAGTTTTGGGTTACGGTACTAGATTTATTAGGTATGATGAAGCGCGAGCTCGCCCTGCCAGTTCAATCCGAGAAAGAAGACCGCAAGAGACTTAAGGCTCGGGCCACACTATGCCTTTTAGCGGGACCGGTTTAACGGGACCGGTTGACCGGGAAGACAACAACTTATTGTTTTAAATGAACGCGTCCACACCTATGCGGTTGCGGTCCGGTTGCCGGATACTACCGCAGCATGTTGCGGTTTGACGGGACGGCCAATTTGCGGCATGACATCTAAAACACATTGAAGATAAGGCGAGTGTTCACAAGGGTCTAGTTTTGTTTTTTAATAGACAACGTATACTATTTGGGCTCTGCACTGATCAGATGTTGGTCCGACTCTGTCCGAATCGGGTTGTCATTGCTGCCGTCCTCTTTAGCGGGATATATGTGGACGCTGTACGATCCATCCCGTTTAACCGGATGCGGTTTTACCGGTCCCGCTAAAACGCATAGTGCGGCCCGGGCCTCACATGTTTTAATGCTTCAAGAAACATATCTGTCTTTATCTAACACATGATGTACTAAATACCTGAGAATTGTACTAAATCTAGTTCACTTGGCCTTAGGCGGTTTTCTTCTAACCCCCACCCCACAGCATTATTGCATAATTATTTTTCTCTAACACTACTATGGAATTCATACATTCTATAACTGAAAACAGTTACAGAATGAGGACATTCTGTCATACTGTTACGGAATAATATTCCGTAATAGGCAGTCACAGACCACTAGTTTTTTAATTCACCCATTTAAAATACATGGGAAACGCAATTGTTTCAAAATCAAGACGGCTTTGCTTGGCGCTTTGTTTCCTTTATTATGTCATCTCAACTGCCTTAACTGTCAAATTATAAATGAAATGATTACAAAATATAATTATACGCCTTGTTTTACGCGTTTTGAAGCTTTTACATGGTAAGTTAAATAAAAATTATTGCTTTTATAACATACCAATAATATTTTATTATTTTTTACAAAAATATCAAGTGATGAGCAAAATACAAACTTTTCGCTCGCGCGGAAATTATCTATTCCATACTAGTTATAGAATTATCTACGCCCTTGGCTAGATCACCCATACATCTTTTCAAAAACCGGCTCCTATGTCTTCAACATTTAATTATCTACACAATAATTGTGTAGAAAAATTATTGAAACTAAATGAATGTCAAATTTCTTTGTTCTTCACATGGTATTTCATTTTCAGTGTCAGTAACAATTTCTTCAGAAGTTAATTAGTTCTATAAAGAGCAAAATCCTTGGATATGCTTTTGGAATCTTATAATACAAACAGTAGAGCCATGTGATACAACAAGCACAAGCTGAAGGTTAGACCCACTTTGCGATTTGTTAGTATTAAAGCAAAAAATGAACAAAGATAAACCGATTAGGAGAAGATGAAAAGATAAGACAGAAGGGAAGCTTTTGATCCTGTAATCATCTACCGTGGCTAATGTTATTATTTCTGCCTTTTTCCTTCCGATATTATTTTTATTAGCGAACTAAAACACAACATCTAGGTTATTCTTTTCATTTGGTAGATATTAGAGATAAGAAGGTAAGAAACTGGTAACATATTTTTAATGAAAAACTAAATATTATTTACTCCCATTATTAATGCAAGATCAAGCTTTTACTTAAAGTTTTGTAATACTTAATATGTAAGCAAGTAGCATTTAGTTGATCTGATGTGGACACCACACGACTTCCTTGTAAGCAAGACCATCATGATTCCAAATATAAAATTGCACGTATTTGATGTATTTTAATGTTAATATTATTTTTTTAAGCATATTGGCACACCTAGCAATGGGTAATAAGCCGTGATAATATATTTATTTTATTTATTTATTTTTTTAATTCTTACCTCCCGCTACCCTTGGTAAGAGAGGTGTAGGGATCGTGCAAAAATCGCATATGGAGATTTTGGTAAACAATTACGTTTTAAGGTCCCTAGAATTCAATTTTAACATTTTCACGATGATGTCTGCGTGTGTGTGTGTGTGTGTGTGTGTGTGTGTGTGTGTGTGTGTGTGTGTGTGTGCGTGTGCGTGTGCGTGTGCGTGTGCGTGTGCGTGTGCGTGAGTGAGTGAGTGAGTGAGTGTGTGTGTGTGTGTGTGTGGTGTGTGTGTGTGTGTGTGTGTGTGTGTGTGTGTGTGTGTATGTATGTGTGTATGTGGATCTTTTACTCTAACTCAAATACTATCATTCAGATAATTTTGAAACCTTGTATTTATATGTTATTCTAGTATGGAAAGAAGCCATTAGATTTTGGTGTAAATCAGATAACCGGATATGGCACTTTACTTGAAGCTCAAAATAGTGTTTCTCCGAAAAATACCTTTAAATGTTATTTTTTGAGATTTGTGTTATTATAAAAATTAAAGATTATTAAATTTCAACAGGTTTGTATTAAACTTTTTCTATATATTGTATGTATATATTTATAAAATTATCTATAATTTAAATCCCGGATCCAACGCTTTAAACAAACAGCAAACACAACTTCCTGGTTACACAGTTTATATCTCAAATGTATGCAACTGACAGATAAATGTCACTGTCAAAAAACTAATCATTTCAATATTTCAAATTAATAATAGTAGTTTTAAAAAGAAAATAGTAAATAGAACCATGGTTATATGGAATGGAATTTAATACAGTTTTCAGCTGAAGTAAATATGTAAATATGTATATTTGAATTAATAAAAATTAAATGGCGGGAGGAATTGTGTAGGCTACATCAGCTTATACGAAGCTAATTTAATATTATTGGATGTGCTAGACACAGAATTTAATTTTCTAAAACTGTAATTTGAAGCATTTATTTCTAAAATCAAAATAAAACCATTTTATTCAAGGAATACTGTTAACAACTTCAGGTAATATATCACTTCCGGTTAGCCTATTTTAACCAAAATCTACTATTTTATTTCCATTGACATAAAAGTCTTATATACCAAATTTGAATAGGTTTGGATTATATTTTAAAATAGTTTTTCATTAAAATTTATTATAAGCTTTAAGTAAAGTACTACTTCCGGAAATTATGTAATGACCAAAACGGGAGGTGCACAACTATATGTTATAGCAGTCCTAAATACACAATTTCAACTTTCTACGGCTTACCGTTTTCGAGTTATGCGAGATACGTACGTACACGACGAAATTAGTCAAAATGGATTCAGGGATGGTCAAAATGGACATCTCCGTTAAAATCTGAAAACCGATGTTTTTCGCGATTAGAATACTTCATTTACTATGTACAAAGAAGTAATTGACATTAAATGTTCTTGTCTAAAGGCGTAGATAAATAATGGTTTTCCTTTGTCCAAGAATGGGTACGAGGAATGATATATTTAGTCCAAAATTGAATTCTGATAGAATCATCGTTTCTATGTCGTTCTTATTCAGCAGATCCCGATATTGGCGAGTGCGTGGAAATTCCGGGATTTATTTTGCAAATAGCGATATGAAAACAGGAGATCAGAGTATAAATCAAGACAGGGGTGGTTATTGCGACCACGTACAGCGTTACAACCCCCCAGTCCTACAACTGCAGAGGGTGAGAGATGACAACTCTATTCCTCTCTTGCTGACTACTGCAATGCAATGATTCCCAAACTGTATCTGTCGCTGTATTCGAATAACACTCCTTGATTGATAATTCTTGCAAACTGGCAAAATTTATTTTGAATTTAAATATCGGGGGCAGCAAGAGTGCTTAAGAAACAATGAGATACTTAAGGGGAATTCAGAATTCAATAACCGCATAAGAAAGAAAAGGAATTGTTAATGACGCATCAAAATACATTAACGAAAGCGGAAGAAAGAATGATTCTGACAATGAATCCGTATACAATAATAAACTATTAATTCAATACTATTATTATTTTAAATGGTTGGAGACAATGAGAAAATAGAACGGGAGGAGAAAAAGTTGAATATCTAGGAGTATTATAAAGTAGTAATAAAATTTTAAATGAAGGTGAAAGAAGATAAATCACGCATTAGACAATAATATAAGTAAAAAATCTGATGTGGACACCACACGACTTGTACGCAAGACTAATATGAAGTATAGACTCAATTATAAAATTGCACGTATTTGACGTAATTTGACATTAACATCTATTTTTATTTTTTTGTTATTTTTTGTCCTAATCCATAGCAAGCTTCATTACAAAAACCAAAAAGTATATAAGTTTTAAATTTACATATCTCGCTTATACAAAGGGCTAATTTAATAATACTTGATGTGCTAGACGCAGAATTTAATTCTCTAAAACTCTTATTTGAAGTATTTATTTCTAAAATCAAAATGAAACCATTTTATTCAAGAAAAACTATTAACAACTTCAGATAATACATCACTTCCGGCTAGCCTGTTTTAACCAAAATCTGCTATGTTATTCCAATTGATATAAAAGTCTTGTATACTGAATTTGAAAAGTTTTGGATTATATTTTAATATAGTTTTTCATTAAAATCTATTGTAGGCTTCAAATAAAGTACCATTTCCGGAAATTATGTAATGACCTAAAAGGGAGGTGCACAACTTGATGTTATAGATGTCCTAAATACAAAATTTCAATTTTCTACGGCTTACCGTTTTTGAGTTATGCGAGATACGTACGTACGTACGTACGTACGTACAGACGTCACGACGAAATTAGTCAGAACGGATTCAGGGATGGCCAAAATTGATATTTCCGTTGAAATCTGGAAACCGAAATTTTTCGCGAATACAATACTTCCTTTACTTTTTACAAGGAAATAAAAAGAAATATCACTTAAAATAAATAGTATACCTTGGTTATAAATGTAGTACACTTGACTTCATAATCTGCGGCTATACTTGTCCCGCAACAGGGTCCACTAGCTTATAGTAACAGAAATATGTACTAGATTTTATTTCTGAAATATACAACTTAATTATTAACTCATTTTCTAATGAGTTTGGTATATTAACCATAATTATGATATGTAGTAGGATGGACCTTAAAAGGGGTCAAATCGAATTTTAACCCAAAGTGGTACAAATAATTAAAAATTGTGCTGGCAATGATTCCGCTTGATATTAATATTTGACCGTGCCTAAATGCACTTGATTTTTCCAATGTAAATAACATTGGGTTTTGACACATTTTGAAACTTTATTTTTTCCAAGCCAATCGAAGGTTTGAAAAATGTCCCAATCATTATTCTTAATATAATTATAGATGGTTAAACTATCGCACAAAAGCCCAAAAAAACTATATACAATAGTCTGTAGAATATTTGATGGGACTTTAAATTTTGTCCACATATTCTCGGGTCACTCTAATATATATTGCAATATAAAGTGTATTTTTTAAAACACTTATTGCTTTTGACAAAAATTCAGTTCCAAAATATGTCAAAACCCAATGTTATTTAAATGGGGAAAAATTAAGTGCATTTAGGCACGGCCAAATACTAATATTAAGCGGAATCATTGCCTGCACATTTTTTTACCTCCCGCTACCCTTGGTAAGGGAGGTATAGGGATCGTGCTAAAAATCACATATCGAGATTTTGGTAAATGACCACGTTTTTAGATCCCTAGAATCCAATTTTAACATTTTCACGATGATGTCTGTGTGAACGTATGTGTGTGTGTGTGTGTGTGTGTGTGTGTGCGTGTGCGTGTGCGTGTGCGTGTGCGTGTGCGTGTGCGTGTGCGTGTGCGTGTGCGTGTGCGTGTGCGTGTGCGTGTGCGTGTGCGTGTGCGTGTGCGTGTGCGTGTGCGTGTGCGTGTGCGTGTGCGTGTGCGTGTGCGTGTGCGTGTGCGTGTGCGTGTGCGTGTGCGTGTGCGTGTGCGTGTGCGTGTGCGTGTGCGTGTGCGTGTGCGTGTGCGTGTGCGTGTGCGTGTGTGTGTGTGCGTGTGCGTGTGTGTGTGTGTGTATATAAGTGTGGATCCTCCACTCTAACTCAAATACTAACATTCAGAAAATTTTGAAACCTTGTATTTCTACCTCATTCTAATATGGGAAGAGGCCATTAGATTTTAGTTTATATCAGTTAACCGGAAATGGCACTACTTTACTTGAAGCTCAAAATAGATTTTCTTCGAAAAATATCTAGAAATGTTATTTTTTCAAGATTTGTGTTATTATAAAAATTAAACATTATTAAACTTTCTACAGATTTGCATAAATACTTTTTCTATATATTTTATGGATAAATTTATAAAATTATCTATAATTTTAATCCCGGATCCTACGCTTTAAATAAGCAAAACTCCTTGGTTACACAGTTTATATCTCAAATGTATATAACTGACAGATAAATGTCACTGTGAAAGAACTAATCATTTCAAATTAATAATAGTAACGTTTTAAAAAGAAAATAGTAAATAGAAACATAGTTATATGGAATGGATTTTAATACAGTTTCCGCAATAATGAAATATGTAAGTATGTATATTTAAATTAATAAAAATTAAATAGCGGGAGGTTTGGTGTTGGTCACATCTTATGTTTTATTTATTTATTTGGAACCACTTTAGGGGCGGCCCAGATAAAATTCTACTTGACCCCTTTTAAAGTCCAGCCTAATATGTAGTTAAGGCTCGCTCCTACCACCTCCAGTTAAAGTGTCAGTTAATTATAACGAACGGTTATGTTGCAAAATTGTTCTTACCATCTTAACTGGAAGTTAAAACTGTTGTTTGCATCGCTTCTAATCTTCAGTTAATAAACTGTCACTTTAATTAAAGGTAGTAGAATTGTGCCTAAGTCGTTAATAAGAACCAATATATAGGTATATTGATTCTTATATTTGATCAATGTTTGAACAACCAAAATAAGAGACAAAAGAAGACGAGAAAGGTCAAGAGAATAACAGTAAAAAACTATTTTAAAGCAATAAAAATTATCATTGTAGAACGACACTAAATCCGGAATTAATGTGGTAACAGCTATCCTCTTAAAAAAATATATTTAAAACTTCCGTTAACTGTTTTTCCTTTTGCTATAATCTTTCCATTACAGCGACAAAATGCAAATAAATATCTGTGTACAACGTTAAAACAAGACACAAATGAAAAATTCAGGACAATTTCGCCGTAGCCTGCCTGACAGACAATTGTTGCAGCGCTGCAGAGACGTTGCATCGTACTCTATCTCATGACTTATTTATCTTGCTACGGACGCTAGCTCGTCTGGAAGAATCACTGAAGAATATTTACAGCTCGATACGGACTTTTAATCGTTTTGTCATTGTATAAGAGTTCAGCGCTATTACAGAGTTTCTGTAAAACGAAAATAATACAGCGGAGGATGTATAGTTTAAAGAGATTGCTTTCAAACTTGAAACAGGAATGGGGATTGAGTTATTTTTCTCAATCGACAATGTTATTTGCACAATAATAATAAGGTAATAATAATTTATTCATATGAATTTTTCTCAAGAAGAACTATCAATACTTAAGGTGCATTCACAAATGAAAATTAGGTTTAGATTTATGATTTATACTTTAGATTTAAAGACTTTGGCCGCATATTATGTAATGACACCATTCACACTTCTGAATTTAGGCTCTCTAAATCCAAATCATAAAGCTAAACATTGTAAGGTCCAAACTTTAGGTTTATGATTTAGTTTGACGTCACAAACTTCACCATTGAGAACGAGTCTGAAATGATATAGATATATACACCCATCTTTATTTAGTATCCACTTTGTGGATTCGGCTTTTTAAACAAATGCGAGAAGAACTTGGAGACTGTCGTAAATTAATTGCTGAAATATAACCAATAATGCCAAGCGAATGACAGTTTCACGGCGCACGGGTATCTGTTAAGTACTGCTCTACCGATATTTTAATCTTGTTTTTGAAGCATTTACATAGGTATCTGTACATACTAGAACTAAATTATAGTTAATTTAAACTTACATTTATGAATGACATACTTAAACCTAAACAAAAACCATAAACCTAATTTTCATTTGTGAATGCACCTTTAATCGCACAAATATTAATAATAAACAGTTTTATTTATTGGCTAATGCAAACTACTGTCCATTATTGCAATTATTTCTTAATAAAAACACAATTTCTGTAGTATACTAGATTTAATTTAAATAAATTTAGACAGAAATGGTGAATAACTCCGAAATTATTAGTTTTATAGGCATAGGATACCCTTAATAACATATAAAGATAACATAAAAATAAACCCAACTAAATAATAAAATATAGGGTGTTCCATTTGAAAATGACAAGTTATAGTCATTTGAAACTGAGTAAATTTGATTGGTTTTATTGAATACCCTCTATAGTTATACTTAATAAATTATATGAGAACATAGTATAGAGTATAGTTATAGCTGTACAGAAAAAAATTCTTAATTTCTTAATTTTTACTATTAAAATAACTTTAGTACGCCCTTATAAAGCAATGTCATTAGGTCATTTTTAGAGAAAAAAGGGGATAAATTCACAACGCCGCGGACAATTTAAAAAAATTTATATGTGCATATAGGTGAATAAAATACAATTCAAAATATATGAAAGTATATAGGGTGCTCCATTTAAAAAAATCTGATGTGACCAGCACATTACCTTCCGTCAGTTCTATGTATTTTGTATAAATGTTATACAGAAAGTTCCTTATAAAATATTCTATTTCTTGTACATTACATTTAGGCAGTTGTATGTATTTTATACAAATTCCACACAGAAAGTTTCTAGCAAAAGATCCTATATTTCCAGTCAACTTATAACATAAATATACTGTCAACTGCACTTCCGTAATTCAACCAAAAAAAAGTATCTTGATTCCGGGTTTACCATGGTTCCTGAATATTTTCATCTATTTCGGGACAGATTGACATTGAATCATATGACATTTAAATTGACACAACCCAACAAAAATAAAAATTAACCAAATGAATGATAACGTTGAATAATGCCAATAAAAATAACACAATCAACAATATATTAAATATAAAAAATAATTTCATACTTACATCTATAATAATTATTAGTACTACCAGTAAAAATGCGGTTTAGAAATTTTACATTGACGGATATTATTTGATTTTGTTATGATGTTTGAAAGTAGCGGTAGTGGGGGTAAAAATACCAGAGAAACCAGGATTATTTCGTGGTTGCCGTGGTCCGACTTTTTACCAACCTTTTTCAGGAACCGTGTTTCCAATAGAAACCGCTAAATAAGTTCAGGACTTTCCGAACACAAAACCGTAAATCTGGTCGAACCGGTTGTGTTACGGAACATACTGTTAATATAGCAGCTGTTTCCAGAGTTATAGCATAGCTGGCTAATGTATGATATTTAATTCCTTTATAATTTTTTTACTCTATATCCATTTAATATGAAGTATAAAATGCATTCAAATCGTATAGAGAATAAAATATTCTTTAACATTTATAATAATATTAAAGGTGAAAAAATGATATTTAACATCGTTTTTTCAAGAAAAACTGTTAAAATCTTCAAATGAAGGTACTTCCGGTTGACCAATTATAACCAAAATCTAATCAGCTCTTCTCATGGATGTAACGAAAAAGAATACGAAAGAATTATAATTTTTGAAATTGTATTAGAGTTATTGCATTAGAAAATTTTGTCACACACACACAAACACACAAACACACACACACACACACACACACACACACACACATATATATATATATATATATATATATATATATATATATATATATACAGGCATACAGACATCATCGTAAAAATAGTCAAATCGTATTCTAGGGACCCTAAAACATGCTTATTCATTAAAAACTCATATTAAGAACTTGTAAATTTTTCATTACTCCTGATGGCATTGTTTGTCTATTTAACTCGCTAATTAGATCGAAGTTAGAGTATGTATCAACTGTTTGGAACCCTATGATTGTAATATTAATATGATAGAAAATGTACAGAAAAAAATCCTTAGAATCGTATGTAATAAATATAATATCGAAATTTTTCATTACCATAACACACTGAAATATTTCTATATTTTGTCTCTTGAAAACCGAAGAATTTTGCTATGATGTTTCTTTATAAAGTGTTTAATAATATGTTATACACAGATTTAATCTTGCCATACTTTAATTTTTATGTCAGTTATAAATGTTCTAGATCCAACAATTTATTTCAATTACCTCGTACTAATACAAATAACTATCAAAACTCTCCGGTTAACAGGTTGATGTCAAATTATAATTCAAGTTTTTATCATGTTGATTTTTTCACTCTTTCTCTTAGTAAATATAAAACTTGTATTACTTGTAATTTAAAACAAAGTTAATGTTTACAACTATTATTGTGTTCAATTTCTTATCTGCAGTTTTGTAATTCAGCAATTTATTTTTTGTAAATTGGTGTGTACCTATTATTAGTCTTACTGACTGTTGGTACTCCTTGTACATTTAAATAAATAAATAAATAAAAACTCACCAGCGAAATTTTTGACCAAAGCCAATACCTTCCTTACCTAAAGGTGACGGAAGGTAAAAAAGTATTTGGAAACCCAACAAGCATTTTTGATGGAGAAGAGATTAATTCAGCATTATAACTTGGACAGAAACACATAAATATTGGAATGAAAGAGAGAAGTATCTTTTCGGTATTTCGTGAGAAGTTAATAGGAGGCGTATAGAAGTGGAAGCGTATCAGAACACCGTCGAAATAAATCAATCTTTGGAGGAGTGTGGCGAAGCAGAGCGAATGCGTGAACATATTGAAACATATGCGAGGGTAAACGCCTGGGGACAATACAACTCCACGTGGACATATTTAGGAATAATACCCGTGAAAATTCACAAGAACTTTTGAAATATTGCTACAGAAGTTATGATTGAAGATACTTTTTGAACTTTTACAAAACCGCAAATCTTTCAGCACTCGCTCGCTGCTCGATGATGTATGTGCCATTTGCTCGTACAATGTACACGCGTCATAGGATCAATACACGTTGGTGACACGCTTCTTGAGCGAAACGAGAATTTTACCGCATTCAGGAGAGTAAATATGGGCCGAGAGATTTTATTCATGGATAATGAAGACATTTTTGCCAAATCTGCAAGGACTCCGTGTTAAAGATGAACTCTTTTAAAGCAATAGAAATAAAATCGAATATTGTTATTATTTTTCAAATTTTCTTTTTGAAATACAACATTTTGTGTTAACATTTTTTGTTTCAAATAACGTTTTGTAGTTAGATGTATCACCATTCTTCTTTATCTTTACTTCTGTGTCGCTACAGAGTCTACATATTTCCTTGTCTAATTGTTCATCTTGATTTGTCTTGGTCTAGAACGTATTTTTAACTCCCGCTAACCTTGGTAAGGGAGGTATAGGGTCGTGCTAAAAATCGCATATCGAGTTTTAGGTTAATAACCACGTTTTAAGGTCCCTAGAATCCAATTTTAACATTTACATGATGATGATTTCTACAAGTTTCCATTAATACTTTTTCTATATATTTTATGGATAAATTTATAAAATTATCTATAATATAAATCCCGGAGCCTAAACTTTAAACAAATACAACTCCTTGGTTGCACAGTTCATAGGTATCTCAAATGTATGTAACTGACATAAATATTACTGTCAAAGAACTCATCATTTCAAAGTTAAAAATCTGATGTGGCCAGCACATAACCTCTCGCCAGATATTTTACCTGGTTGTACGCATAAAACAAAAAATATTTTTAAATACAAATACATATATTCATGTCTCACTACAAAATAATTCTCACATATATTTGCAAAATCTATGGGATATTTGAATATAATTTATGTACAATACATACATTTTCTTTATATTCAATATCCTGATATTTTCTTTTTCTAATTTCCTTTTCTTTTTCTTTATATTCGTCATTTTTTCGCAAAGTCCTTTTATATTCTTTTTTACGTAGGTATATTCTTTTGCGTTGTTGACTTTTTCATTTCATAATCTTCATAATGATGTACAAATATTTTTGACAGTGGCATACAAATATTTTTGACAGTGACATTTATGTGTCAATTACAAACTTTTGAATTTCTTGCTTTGAAATACACTGGCTTTCAAAAAAATCGCGTAGGTACACCTTAAAAATCAAATAACCGAGTTTTTACCATTTTTCAGCTATGTAATACTATGTTCCGTAAGTCAACCAAAAAACCTGTATCTTGATTCCTGGTACACCATGGTTCCTGAATATTTTCATCTATTTCGGAACAGATTGACATTAATTCATATGACATTTAAAATTGACGCAGCCTAACAAAAATACAAATTAACTAAATGAATGATAACGTTGAATTATGCCAATAAAAATAACGCAATCACCAATATCTTAAATATAAATAAAGTTTTCATACTTACATCTATAATAATTATTAGTAATACCATTAAAAATGCGGTTTAGAAATTTGACACTGACGGATATCGTTTGATTTTGTTATGAACCAGGATTATTTCGTGGTTGCCGTGGTCCGACTTTTTACCAACTTTTTTCAGGAACCGCGTTCCAAATTGAAACCGGTAAATAATTTCAGGACTTACGGAACACAAAACCTTAAATCTGGTCGAACCGGTTGCATTACGGAACATACTATAAATAATGTAAAAACTGACAATGTTGTCACTGTCATCACTATTTGATCTATTGTGGAGCAAGTTCTTCATTGTGTTTAATTTACCTACTATTAAAAATGCAAATATATTCCTGAAAAATTAAAGAACAACCAAGTATATATTTAAATTTCTGATAATTTTGACATCTTAATTGACACTAGTGACACTGACAAGTTAAAAATCAGGACCGACTCAATACAGCAAAAAATAGGTGTACGTGATTTTTTTGCAAGCCAGTGTACAAAATCATTCACAAGATATTAATTAAATAAAATTTAATGTTCTTTTAGAAAAATTGTTAGAGTGCTTTGAAAAATGAAACAAGTAAACTGAATAATATATTCATACGTAATTTAACAAGTGATATGATTATCATCGATGATATTCTCGAGTGAAACCGAGTTGCAGATTGCTGCTTCGGTTTCACGAGCAATATCGTCGATTATTAATCATATCACGAGCTTATATTTAATGATAGAATATAATGAATTTTTATGACACATTGTGCGTGCTGGTAACCTAACTTTTCATATATTGCTTTACAACATGGTTAATTTTACAATTACCTTATTATTTTCATTGTTGTTAATATAAAAAATCTGATGTGGCCAGCACATTACCTTCCGTCAGTTCTATGTATTTTGTACAAATTTCATACGGAAAGTTCCTTGCTAAATTAAATATTCTATTTCTTGTACATTACCTTCCGGCAGTTGCATGTATTTTATGCAAATTTCATACAGAAAATTATTATTTTGTGACATTTCTATATACAGTGTAATGCATCTGCAGAAATAAAAGATTTATTATTATTATTATTTCTTGTACATTACCTTAAAGCAGTTGTATGTATTTTATACAAATTCCATACAGAAAGCAAAAGATCCTATACCTATTTCCAGTAAAATTATAAGGCAAACACACTATGTCAATTTCACTTGACACTGACATGTTTCAATCAAAATTTTCTTAATATAGTAGCTGTTTCCACAGCTATGGCTACTTTATAAAATTTAATTTCTTTATAATTTTTTAACTCTATATCCATTTAATATTAGGTATAAAATGCAATCAAATCGTATAGAAAATACAATATTCTTTAATATTTATAATAACATTAAATGTGAAAAAATTATATTTAACATAGTTTTTTCTAGAAAAACTGTTAAAATCTTCAAATGAGAGTACTTCCGGTTGTCCAATTCTAACCAAAATCTAATCAGCTCTTCGCATGGATGTAACGAAGAGAAATACGAAAGAATTATAATTTTTAGAATTGTAGTATGGAAGTTATCGTAGACGAGAATTTTGTTACACACACACACACACACACACACACGGACACACATACATACATACATACACACACACACACACACACACACACACACACACACACACACACACACACACACACACACACACACACACACACACACACATACAGACATCATCGTAAAAATAGTAAAATCGTATTCTAGGGACCCTAAAACGTGCTTATTCATCAAAAACTCATCATCGAATTTTTTG
>OY720456.1:48471106-48538606 GCA_963082715.1 Harpalus rubripes | reverse complement strand
TCTTACTTTGCATTTCAAAATAAGCAATCAAAACATTCTCTGTTACGCCTTTGACATTATTTTCTTTACACCATGTGTCAAAATTTGCAAATTCTTTCTCATAAATCTCGCGCGATTTTTTAGGAAATAGATTATTTACTGTAGTCTGAGCTATATTATGTAGCTCAGGCGGAGTGAACTGATTTCATCTTCCATGATTACACTAAATTCACTTAAATTTGTTCGTAAATATTGAAATGGCATGAACTTTCAAATAATAATTGAATGTGGTCAATTCAATGTTACCAACTACAACATTTCACTTACAAATTTCCCTAAATCAACTCGGTTTAATATTAACAGTTTTTTAAAATATTTTAGTTTGTAGAAGGCGCAAAATATAAAAAATAGTATAAAGAACTCATTTTATAAGACTTTCTTTCGCACTTGTCAATTAGAAAACTCGCTAACGCTCGTTTTCTAAATTTTGACGCGTGCGAAAAAAACATGTCTTATAAAACACGTTCTTTAATATACTATTAGTTAGAAGAAAAACGCATATTAACATTGGTAGGGTTGAATTTTGTTTCATTTAATACTGGTACCTATTAAAACACTGTAAACGAACATATTTATATCGCTTCCTTTATTAGATGTCACTTCAAAGTTCAAAAGTTCACCACAAAAGTAACCATTTATCTTGATCTATTTAAGCATATAGTTCTTGTCTTGTTCTTGTGATATATTTATTTAATTTGCTAGTTGGTTATTCTTGCTAATTATCATTACTCATTCCGGCTAACCCTTTGCAACCCTTTGGTTTGGAACTACCCCAAACATCCATCAACACTTCACTAGGAACAACTTGGGTTGGGTGTGGGCTTTTCTGTTCTAGTTCGACCCGAATGAAAAGGTAATGGTGCGACTAGATTACTCCGAGATGTAGACGAATGGAAAACGCACCGCACGCAAACCAAAACATATCGTACGTGCACGAGGAAATAACCAGTACCAGGAAATCACCAGGAGGAGCACACAAGATGGAATGGTTTAAACAGTTTTACAGGGAAACTGCATCTGGAGGAGGCTATTTAGTTTTTAAGGTCCACCAACCAGTATAAACTCAAAAAACGTGATTTACTATTTATACTTATACTGTACTTAACCTAAAATCATTTATAGAATATCATAATTCATGAATAGAGAAGGATGTTCTATACTAGAATAATGATACTATGGGCCGCGCCGTGCGGGTGGGCAGGTTGTGCCCCGCACAAAGGCGCCTGACTTTGAGGGGCGCCGTTTTATGACAGTAAAGTAAATAATAGTAAATTTTTATAAAATGCTCTTATTCGCAAAGAAAAAATTACTATAAAACTTGCAAATTAACATGTAGAAGTGAACAATATATTTTTAATTTGTTTGCATAAGAGCTCTAATTATAAGTAAAATAATTATCGTATCAATCGGTTCGTTATTATTCTAGCATTGTTATATTGAAATAATAACTATGAAAATGTTGATTACAACAATGAATATATTGATTATAACTCAAGAACAGGGACTCGAACCGAAAAAATTTGGGCTTCGGTTACGGTTAACGGTTTAATAAAAATTCTGTTACGATTTTTTTGAAAACATTATATCGGTTTTCATTTCGGTTAAAAAAAGAAATGTTTCGTTTTCGTTACGGTTTCGGTTCTTTTCGGTTTTGGTTTAAATGAAAAATTAGCTTAGTTTTTATTTTTTGCAACATGAATTACCTATTTCGTAATGTAATAACATTTTAATTCCACGTTTCGCAAACAAATAGTACAAATAGATATATTCGGCTTGTTCGGAATTCAAAATTCGAAAAGAATCTGTAAGTAATTATTTTAAGTAAAAGTATAAAGTTAGGTAGGTACTTTCATTTTAAGATGTGATTTAAAAATAAAATTTGCGATTCAAAAAGTTACTATAATCTGGGAAACCAATTTTAAATGGCACAATATTGACCTCTGTGGTGTACTCTCCACGCCAGCAATGAGTGCCCGTGAGGTGACGCCTGGTAAGCGCCCGCACGGTGCAAATATTTCATCATTACCGATATATGCGTACAAAGCAGATTGGCACACCCAGCAATGGGTAATAAGCCGAGATGGTATATAATTATTTTATTTAATTTTATTTTTGCAACAAAAATTAAATACGTTTCATAAATTAATATTTTAATTTTAAGTTTTAATAATAATTATATTACAAAAGTAATACGTAAACTAAATGGGTGATTGATTGAAAAATGTGAAAAAATGAGTAATTTTTTAAATTATAATTGCAAAAAAAAATTGAAAAATGGAGTAATATGCCTTAATTTTTTAAAAAAATAAAAAACTACTTTTTTATGAATTCGAAGGCATGCACAGTATTTCTACGAAAAAGATGTGGATTAATAAAAAATGCCTATTTTGAAATTTACGGTTTCGGTTACAGAACGAATTTATTTCTCGTATCGGTTTTCGGTTTCCATATTTGAAGAAATAAAATAGCTTTCAGTTTTCGGTTACGGTTTCATAAAAAGTTAAATATCGGTGCGGTTTTCGGTTACTGTTTTGTTACGGTTCGGGTCCCTGCTCAAGAATATTGATTATAAGAATGAATCCCACAATGAATCCAATATTTAAATATCTATTATCATTTTGCAAAGAATCAAATGCATATACAATTCTAAAATCTGTTGTAAAATTGTTGATTACAACAAACGATTTAAATTATAACCTATTGATTACAAGAATGAATCTAGGAAAATTTCATCAATATATTAAATCTAGCATTTTTGAAGAACAAAAAGTATAGTTTAAACTTTAGTTTGCAAATTTTACATCATGAAGGGAAGGGACGCTAAAATGTAACATAGCACAAAGGTGCCTAATACCCACGGAGCGGCCCTGATGATACTGATAGAGAAACGACCAACGGAAAATATATAAATATATAAATGAAAAAGATCAAAATAGTTCGCACTAAATACGAATATAATATATCGGTTACTCAATTGTTTCCAATTGGAAAATTCAAACTGTAACTTTTTTTTGTAACACCAACTATTTATCTATTTCTTTCTAACTTTATTACAATATTTCTTCTCTTCTTTTTATTCTTACCTTTAAATTCAAAATAATATAAAAATAATTTTTGTAGGTAGGTATACTATACTCAAAATTTTTGACTCTGGCGGGTCTATAGTAATAAAGCTATAGCAGCATACAAAAATAGCAATTATGTTCAAGGAACAGTGAGATTATTTTACTATACTGTAGGACTCACAGTATGTGGCGAACCCAAGAATTTCAACAGAGCGGCGTTGATATCCAAAGTTATAATACAAGTAGTAAGCGGCAATATGCCGCTTTGTCATAATTAGTTTTATTGCTAGACCCGACAGAGTCAAAAATTTTGAGTATAATTTAATTGTCTCATGACTGTTTTTAATCCATATTTCTGCTGAATTGTTTCTTTTTGGCTCTTTTTATGTAGCGACCAGTGTCCTCGGTTTATATAATTATCTTCTTATTATGGGTTGTAAACATGGTGAGCATTCTTCTGGAGTTTGTTCCCAGTTTACGACAGCTAGGTAGACTTGCCTTGCAACTAACGTAGATTTACAAGTTGGGAGTTGGTGGTCTGAGTCTGACTCAGGTTCATTCCAACTCTGCAATGCCGTGGAACGTGCAAGTCGTTTGTTACCCGCCGCCTCAAAACTTTGTCAATTTATTTTACATTAGTGCATCATACATTATGCACGAACTAACGCTGCCCAAGCTCTACATTCCATTCATTTTTATTCAATTAACAGCCCTACAGATGGATTAGAATAGGTGCAGACACATTATCGACCAACGAACAATAAGATGTGTAATAGAAATAATCATTACCGATATCTGCGTAAGCGTACGAAGTTGTCTGGCACACCCAACAATGCCGTAATGATATATTATTTTCTATTATACAGGATGTCTCACAACTCGCGCCCCAGACGAAACTGATAGTTGCCGACGAAAATAGGTTGCCAACAAATAGAAGAAAATAATTTGCGGCTGCTTGCATAACGGAGTTACAAGACTTTTTAATCCACCAATCCCGGAAGGATATCTCGAGGTGTGATGATATTACAAAATAAATTGGTTGCTAGGTTTTAAAAATACTACTAGTGAGTTACAAAATTTGTTTGACTTACTGTAATTTTGACACTTTAGAGTTGACTTTTCACTGTCAACAAATTTAGGTTAGCGAAGGTGTCATCCGAGATCATCATTTATATCGTACAGTGCAACGTGTTGTAGCAGCTGTGTAAAATGTGTGAAACGAAAATATTATTGTCATTTGAATTCTTTGAGATTAAAACAACAAATGGTGGTTTATGATCCACAAGATTTCTATCCGGAAAACGTTCCGAATAGACTCGTGCTGCCTTTCTGGCGTTACGTCTACATTCTCCGAAAATTATAATCATTTCACTGACATTTTTCGAAAACTACAGTCGTCCACTCATTTTAAAGAAGATTTGATTTGTATAAAACCATAGTAACGTAAAATTACGGCAAACACACGTTAAAGGTGTAGGTCTCTGATTGGTCAATTTTAAGACGTCTTTTCTCGAATATCTTTTTTAGCTAGATTTTTTTTCTTCGAAATTACACATCCGAGTGCAGTCTCGTGTTTCCTCATTCGCTCTGGGGCGCGAATTGTGAGACACCTATATAATTTATAACAAAATGGGGGAAAACAAGAAAAGCTTATTATGAAAGAAATAAATATTCAACAGTACAAATAGAAAGGCTACGCATAAATGGAGAAAACACATATTACGAGCTATATCACAGATATTGGCACATACAACAACAAGAACAACAATGTAAAATCAATAATTCGAATTATAACAAACGATATAAATCAATCCAAACGACGTCAATACCACAGTATTTACTCGACGAAATGAAAATAGTCAAAATGATTGCCAGATTCAGATGTGGTAATGAAGAGAGAAACAACAAAAACTGGATATCAAGTGAGGAGAGAAGGTGCAGGCTGTGCGGAAAAGGTACAGGGCTATGCGGGAGAGAAGAGGAAACATTTAGGCATCTAAGGACATCGTGCTGAAAATTTCAGAGAGAAAGAATAAATGAAAAGATTCTGTTAGTTAAAAGACTTAGGGTCAGGACAAAACTGGATAAAAGAACGCATCAAAAAACGGGGCAATGGGCAGAGCCGCTCCTTGGGTATAAGGCGCCTTTGTGCAAAGTTATATTTTAGCTAGATTTAATATATTGACGAAATTGTCTTAGATTCATTCTTGTAATCAATAGGTTATAATCAAAATCCTTTGTTGTAATCAACAATTTTACAGTTAGTTTGCAATATAACAATGAGAGAAATTATCCCTTGGGCAGGATATTTAATTTAAATTCCAATGTTAGACTCGTATGGCCCTCTCGAGGCTGGTGCGCACTATGTAGTCGCCCCAGACCCCGCGTTCCAAGGTTTATTTACTACCTACTGATTATTACATAAATTAATGTACCTAGTTCAATATTTTTGTATTCTTTAAAATGTTAAGGCAGAAGGTATATCTTATAGCTCTTCAGTTCATAGAAGGAAAGACTTGATTACAACAATAAACTTCTTGATTACAATAAAGAAAAGTTGATTACAATAATGATAATGACTAATAGTACCTATATCTTAGTTAGAAGAAAAACACATTTTTAAAAAGTGTGGGAGGGGGGGGGGGGTGAATTTTGTTTCATTTAATACTGGTACCCACTAAAAGCCCCATCGCACATGTGGGCGGTTCAAAAATTTTCCACATTGATATTTAAATCCCAGTCCGTCCCTGGTATAGTATGACTAGCGAATGAAAGTTGACGTTTAGATTATTTAATAAATGTGGTTTCTTTTGAAAACATTTCCCTAAATTTGATTTGAAAGAAAACTGACCCTTATGTATTCCGTTACAGAAGATTAGAATTGTACTCAAAACCAGAAGGCATTTAAAATGACCTTAGCAACAGGATTCAGGGATGTATTTAAAAAATTTAAACCGCAAATTCTAGTTCGTTCGTCTCAGGTATAAGCAACTCTCGAGTCGGAATTGATGTTAGAGGAAAATCAAAATAATCCTATTTCATAGAATTGCCAAACTAAATAGTATAAAGATCAACATATTTTGTTATAATCAACATAAACGAAAAATGTTTAATTTTTTTTAAAAGCACCCCTGTTTTGTTATTCAGTTACCCTAGTCGGTTATTTATTTTCAACCAGACATAGTGATGTATTCTGTGCTTTCTATTCTATAAAATAATTTAAACGTCAACTTTCATTCGCTAGTCATACCATACCTATGTATGTTTATCAAGAGTGGGGTAATTTATTGAAAATATATTCCTCTGATTATATATAGGTATTCATTATATTTTTTCTAAAGATTTTTGATTACAACAAAGAAAAACTTGATTAAAACAAAGAAAATTTGATTACAATAATGAAAACGTTTAATTAATAATTAGGCAAAGAAAAATTTGATTACAATATTATTGTCACCGTATAATGCAAAAATTAAGATTTTTTCCTTTTAATTTTTTCTTGGGCCGTTGTAAATCAAAGCTGCCCAGAAAAATTTCTCATAGGGGCACAAGATTTCCAGTTACGTCACTGATTTACATCATAAGTATACTCAGTTTTTTAATAAAATAAACTATATATTAGGATAGATATGTTACCAGTCAGCCAAACCAAGTATTTCAAAGAATAATGCTTTATTAACATTATTCTGGGCACAAAATGAACACCTGCTAGGATCGGGCCTGCTTCGAAATATGGTATTAGGGAAGACGTATTTATTTTTTTACTTGAATGCAGAAACATAGTATGTTTGAAACTCGGTCCAACAAGAACTAATGTTTAATTTCAAATGCAAAGTACTCTAGTAAAACCACATACTTACACATCCAAACTTAATTAAATTTAGCGGAAACGACAGCTGTTTATGCTTCTTGCATTGATGCAACTTGACACACAACTTAAAGTAGACATACCCTTAAAACAAACGCTTCTAATAGTTGTAATAGTTCCCAACTTCTTTCATATCTACACTTTATAACCTAGGTTGTAATTTTCAATTATCCACATGTGCAAAAAGTGCAAAAACCAGTAAGGAGATTTATGTTGTAAGTTCATTACTCCGTACATCCATTATGGATGGCGCTGTAAAACCAATCAAGAAGGATTAGGTGATCGAAACATGCGCTGAAACTGAAGCTGAAGAGTTCAAGTGCATCGATTTGCAGATAGGTAGATACGGCACGATTTTACGACGAGATATATTGCCACACGAAGAGTTGGATCAGAAAGATCGTTTATTTAAAACGTATATTCAAAAAATAATATATAGTTTTGTTCAAGTAGTTTGAAGGGCACTATAAATAGTGAACAAACTTGAATGTAAGGAAAATTGTTACATGTGATAATACTCTAACAGAGTGTAACGTTTTTATTTATATGGGTGAAGTGTAAATATTAAAATTATATATAAATTAAGTGTTTATTAAACTATAATGAAAGCTACTATTACAACTATTAAACAATTATTAAAAACTAATTAAGACTAAAAGTATAATTAACTAGATAACACTAACATTACCACTATTTATTTAACCAATTAACACTACTATTTATTTCCACGATATTGCAAATTATTTATGTCATTACGCGTTCCAATCTTACACTGCCGGTCTGTTGCAGCCTCTTGTAGACTGTTTACGCGATATTTATATCACTATATTTAAATCACTATATGTATACTTATATTACGTTCAACTGTCCGCCTACCGACCTCCACAGCGTCTATATACTCAACTGACTCAACAGCGTCTGTATATTCAACTGCTCGGACAGAAGTCACCTCTTTCACAACACTATCTATCTATTTTTGTAACTAACTTTCTCCTTCCACAGCTCAGTATCACTAACTGTCCGTATGCCACAATTCTTCAACACCACTGCCGATTATTCACTTCCACTTGCCGTTACTGTCCCCGCCTAGCTTCCCAATACTCTTCAACACTACCGAGTATTTTCTTTAACAGCTATCCCGGTACACCAATAACTTTCAGACTCGCCGTTACTGTCCCTGTACACTATAGCTTGCCAATACTCGTCAACACTACCGAGTATTCACAACCACAGCTATCCCAATATACCAGTAATTTCCCGAGTACCTACTCGACACCACCTGCATACGCTCACTACGATACTGCTGTGCTTCTCCTAACACTTTACTCTCTAACACTCCATGTCAATATCTCCATGACTCTGTATGTAATGTAACTGACTAACTCTCGAGCATAGCTACGTCTGTTTTATACAGTTGCAATTATCTTCTAGAAAAGCCCTAGTATGTTCGACCGCATAATAACAATGAACACAAAAGGTTCGGGCGACCGCAAGTAATTAAACACAGTGAAAATTTGCATCGTTAGACATTTTAACTTCAATAAAAGCTTTTGTAACTTATTTCGATAAGATTTTTTAAAGTTATCTGAGATATTCTCACATTTTACGTCTGAATTTTTTAGAAACAAACGCCATAGATCTCACTTGTTTTTACTATGTGCAGATCCCCATTACGCATAACTTCTATCTCTTTAAATTTAAAAGGTCCATTTTGATTCATTTAAAATTATTTTTATTATTGAAATATATTTGTAGTTTATTTTGATAAGATTTTGTAAAGTTATCTAAGATATTCTCACATTTTACGTCTAATTTTTTTAGAAACTAACGTCATAGATCTCAGTTGTTCTTACTATGCGGAGATCCCCATTGCGCATATCTTCTATCTCTATAAATTGAAAAAGGTTCATTAAATACTAAATTATGCAGCCAGACAGAGAGAGGTATATGAGCTCATTTCATGGTGAATATATAACCTCCAAATATTGTCATGTCTTATCTTCTCTATCAAAAACATTTAGAAGAGACATTGGCCGATTTATGATTTTACCGCCTGTAGTCTAGTTTGCCTCCTAAATCCAACAACGATCATAATCAATTTATTTTGATGTAATTAGGTACTGATATTTATTATTGCAATCAAATTTTCTTTATTGAAATATCTACAATCTACAATACATACAAGAACAATAGACCTTTTCAATTTAAAGAGATAGAAGGTAGGCGCAATGGGGATCTGCGCATAGTAAGAACAACTTAGAATGAGATTCGTGGCGGTTTTTTTTCTAAAAAATTTAGACGTAAATGAGAGAAAAATCTCAGACAACTTTAAAAAACTTATTGAAAAGAGTTACAAAAGCTTTTATTGAAGCTAAAATGTCTAAAGATGCAAATTTTCACCGATAATACAGGTATTTTAATGACTGCAATATTTTTGACGTTTCGTTTGACAGCCCAACTAGCAGTTGTTTGCGCCATTTTAACTATTTGCATAGAAAGAGATAGCCGTTAAATTGAAAAGGTCTATTATTATAGGTAATAAATTTTTATTGTGATTGGTTATTTTCTTTGTTGGAATCACATTATTATTATTGTAATCAAGCATTTCATTGTTGCAATTAAAAACCTTTTCCTTTAAATCCTAAAGGGATATAGGTAAATAAAGCAACATTTATATTCATTAAATTAGTAAATTCTTAGTTTTTTCATTCATCTTTTCGTATTTGCGAACGTACACGCGGCAATGTACCTTTTCAATTTAACACCCATCTCTTTCTATCGCTGCAAATAGTAAGAAAATGGCGCGAACAACTACCAGTTGGGCTGTCAAACGGAACGTCAAAAATATTGCAGTCATTCAAATACCTGTATTCTCAGTGAAAATTTGCATCGTTAGACATTTTAACTTCAATAAAAGCTTTTGTAACTTATTTCGATAAGATTTTTTAAAATTTTGTGAGATATTCTCACATTTTACGTCTGAATTTTTTAGAAACAAACGCCATAGATCTCACTTGTTTTTACTATGCGCAGATCCCCATTACGCATATCTTCTATCTCTTTAAATTGAAAAGGTCCATTTTGATTCATTTAAAATTATTTTTATTGTTGAAATGTATTCTCCGGAAATTTGCCGCAGCAAAATGTTGGCGCCGTAGGCTTCAGCCTACTCCGTCACTGAAAAGAAATTTATTTCTTCATCACTACAAATATTTTACTACGTTTTACGGCTATTATAAAATGAGGTATAATGCAAATAACCAACAAATGTTATGGGTTAAATAACACTGCGGATATTTGAAGCTTCACTGTTTATTTCGACAAAAGTCATGACTGTTAATTTATAGGCTTGACTTCACATTTTCAAGCGGCTTGAAATATTAATATGGATCGTTTATTTCCAAGATTGAAAAGGGATTTACTAACTTCATGCTGCTTTAAACATCCAGATAAACGTAGTCACTATTTACATTTTACATTTGCATTTTATATTATTTTTTAATAAATAAAACATTTGTCTAATTTATTTATTTTTGTTCCAGGTAAAGCATGGACTTTTATACATTCCTTGAGTATTGGGTGTTTGTAAGTATTATCCTTTTTGATTATTCTCAATTGGAATCCTTGCTCTCTCTATTGGGAAACTTTTGTGGTTACTGTAATATCTCTGGTGAAGTACGTGACAATATTCTGCGTGGAGAATTCATACATTTTTTGGTCGATAAATTTAGAATTTGTGAAGTAAATTACTGCAGATAATTAAACGACGTCTTCCTTTGAATTCTTCAAGTTGTTTTATGCTCAAGGGGAAACAGTAATGGGTAAAGTTTCAAGGATAACGCATTTTTCTACAGATCTTTACTTACTGCAATTCTCCATGAATTATTCTAGATTTCCGTACTATTCTCACATTTTACGCCTAATTTTTTTAGAAACAAACACCATAGATCTCAGTTGTTCTTACTATGCGCAGATCTCCATTGCGCATATCTTCTATCTCTTTAATTCCTTAGAATGTAATTTTTATTTGTTTTGTTTTTTTATTTAAATTACTGTTTGTTTCTTATAATTCAAATTACAAAAATTGTTAATGTTTATATTAATAATAATATTCTGTATTTCTATCTGCAATTATTATTTTATTACTGAGAGAGGGGGGCCTCCTTAGCAATCCTTGATACAGGGCCCACGGAATGCTAGCTACGCCACTGCTTTGTGCATAGTTATGTACACACGCTTTAAAGTTTAAATTATACTTTTGATTGTTCGATAAATACTGGAATTAAGATATTGATGAAATTTCTTTTGTTAGATTGATTTTTGTAATCAATATTATTAGGTTAAAATCAAATCGTTTGTTGTAATCAACAATTTTACAGTTATAGCTTCCAACATAACAATGACAGAAAATTATCCGTTTAGCAGGATTACTTTTTCTACTAAATTCATTCTTGTAATCAATATTCTTGAACTATAATCAAAATATTCATTGTTGTAATCAACACCTTCACAATTATTATTTCAATATAACAATGACAGAAATATATCGGTTTGGTAGGATAATAATCCTTTACAAATAAACCCAGTTTGCAAAAATATTACTATTATTTTTTATACACCGTCTTGAAATGGCGCCCCTCATGCCTTTATGCGAGGCACAATCTGTCCACCCGCACGAAGCGGCCCGGTTTATAAAATCTACACAAATTGTGAGAAATTTCTAAAACATTCTTTCGACTATTTTAACGTTCGTGAGACCGGATGAATTTTTGGCCTAATCCGAGCACATGGGGTCTTTTGTACCCCAAACATAAATTGATTTAACTGACGAATTTTTATTCAAGTATGTACGAGGGTAGCACCAAAAGTTTTTGCAAACTATTGATAGAAAACAAAATTTTCCAGAAATTATTTTTTTTATTGTTTTTCGAAATACTCTCCCTTTAACTCAACACATTTATGCATTCTTCAAACATTTGAGAGACTTCGTTTTCGAAGGCTTCAACCGCTTCATTTGCACTTGTATATCGGAAACCACACATTATTTCCTTTAATTTAGCAAATAAGTAGAAATTATAAGGTTCAAGGTCAAGACTGTATGGTGGGTGCTCCAGTAATTCTACCTTTGATTCTTTTAAATAGGCTTTAGTTTGCCTAGTACTATGTAAGGAAGCATTGTGCTGATGCAATACTAGTTTACTTCGAGGCCTATTTTCACGCACTTTTTCAAACACCCGTGGCAAACAAACTGTTATATAGATAATAGGACCGGATTTTGAGAAAAAGAAGGAAATCATTTTGGTAGCAACACTTCGAACTCGTTTTACTTTGAGAGGATTGGGGTCTGTTGCAAAGACCCATTGAGCTGATTGTCGTTTTGTTTCGGTTTAAATGTATACATCCATGATTCATCACCTGTTATACTATCATACACTGCTTTAGATTTACCTTCGTTTTAATGTTTTAATGCACCATTCCACACGATGTTGCTTTTGGCCATCATTTAAATTATGAGATATCCAACGATAACAAACTTTCCTGCTTTTTAGATGGTCGAGCAAAATTTTATTTATAGCGGTCATACCAATGCCCAAAGTAGCCCGTATAATTCTGTATGTGACACGGTTGTCTTCTTTAATCATTATACGAATAGCAGCTATGTTTTCATCCATAACTGCAGAAATTGGCCGATCTTCGCGTAAATCGTCATCGAGAGAAACTCGATGAAATTTAAATTCAGTGTAGCAGCTGTTCACCGACCTGATACTAGGTGCTTTATTTCCAAAAGCATCCCGAAGCTTTTCGATGCATTCTTTTGGAGAGAGCGAACTTTTAAAATCGTAAAATATCATGGCTAGGAAATTTTCTCTTGTTAATTACATTTTCAATACGACGTGCGTACTTTAAAACTGCATGGAAAATGATTGATAACAGATAACGAATTGTAACAAGAACTGACATGCTACCTAAGGATGCACTTTCGTTTTGCCATGCATTTATTTTTCGTAGCTACCTTGGTTATATTTGTTTGCAAAAACTTTCGGTACTACCTTCGTATTATGAAAGAAGTAGCAACAAATATTGAATCAAAATAATCAGGTCAAAAATGTAAAACAAATTCAGTTGTTAACTGTAAATAAACAGCCTTAGACCTCGGACACCATTAAAGATTAAACCCATGGTGATTAATTTTTTTTTACATTTTTTAAACTTGTGACAGGGTGTTTTTAAATTTGTGACACAGGTTTAAAAACACCCTGTAAACAAGCAATAAAAACTGTAAAATTTCTTTTTACCTCTTGCTATCCAGATTTTAGTGAATAAGCACACGCGCGCGCGCGTTTGTGTGTTTGTGCGCGTGCGTGTGTGTGTGTATGTGTGTGTGTGTGTGTGTGTGTATGTGTGTTTGTGCGTGTATGTTGGATCCACGATTTCTCGAATACTATAAGACTAAAGACATTTTTAACTACGGATTCCTCAATCTAACAATAATGGAAAGAGTTGATTAAGTTTTGGTAACAATTGGACAACCGGAAATATAGTAGTTCCAAGAAAAAAATTATCTAAATATTATTTATCGAAAATTTATATAAATAATTATATTAAAGAACGTTTTCTTTATTCGATAAATATAAATTCATTATTATATCTTCTATAGATTTAGAGATAAAGAAATGCATATAATAGTTATTTGTGTATCAAGAGCGTAAAGTGAATCCTTATTGCTCGTGCTCGTAAATTGAAGCGCGAGCGCAGCGAGCGCTACAATCGAGCTAGAGCAATAAAGATACTTTACGCTAGAGATGCACACATATTTTTTTCTACGACTTTACTAACGAAATAAAAAAATAATAATACCTGTTTAGTAAGTTCAATTCAATCTCAACCAATTTCCTGTTTTGTGTTGCTGTAACCATGACGATATGATTAAATAAATAATTCTGATGCCAACAATCATTGTTTTATGAAAATTTTTCACACATACATCAAAAATGTGCTCAAAAATCTTCGAAAATAGTGAAGATAGTGATTTTCTTGTACTCCTCCAGATATATTCGAAACGGCGCAAAATGCTTGCTTGAGTTTATTACCTGCAAAATCAAGAGCATTATACGAAAAGAATTATAACCTCTTCATTGAATGGTGTAAGTTAAGAAAAATCAAGAATTACAGCGAAAATGTTTTACTAGCTTATTTTTTGGAAAAAACTAATGTAATGAAATCGTCTTCTCTTTGTTCCATTTTTTCCATGCTAAAATCAACACTAGCAGTTAAGAACGATATTGATATCAGCAAATTCAATGGGTCCATTTTAATTGTGAAGATTCCAGACTCAAAAACTAATGTGCAGCGAACATTTATTGTTGATGATCATAATCTTTTGTCAATGTACAGAAGATATGTTGCTCTTCGACCCTCTAACATATCATCTCGGTGATTATTCATAAATTATAAGCGTGGGAAATGTACCGCACAAGTTGTTGGAATGAACACTATAGGAAAAATTTCATTTAACATTGCACAATATCTGAATTTACCTGATTCGAAATCATTTACAGGCCATTGTTTCCGCAGATCCTCTGCTACATTACTAGCTAATTCCGGAGCTGACAGCTGCTGGAAAAGGTTATGTTGATGAAAGTTTGAAAAATAAAATTGATACAGCGCATAGAATTTTAACAAACAAGTAGAATCAAACTTCTGCCACTGCCACACTAACTGAATATTCTAGTGAGAATGTCACAGTCACAGAATCTAATTTATCCTAGTCAGCTGTTTCAAGCTCTCGAATAAATATACAAAACTGTCAAAACTGCACATTCAATTTTAACATCGTCGGTCAATGATTAAATCCACTAAGTTTGTTAATTATGAAATATATTTATAGTTGTAATTAAATGTACATTCACCTCAGAATAAAGTTGTAACTTAAATAAATAAGTTGGTAGCGTAGCTAGTTCGTATTGTTTGTAGCACATTTGTAGTGTAAAACAGAACCTAACGTATATTTTAGATTTCGTAAGTATTGTTTTAATAAATTAAAATTTCAGCAATAATATGTATTTATCTAAGCGAGCAAATTAAGTACTTTACCGCGCGTTGCTATGGGAGACGTAAACTGTTGTTTTGCTCGTTCCTTAGTAATCATTAACTTTACGATGACAAAAGAGAGCATAAATATCAACTTTTCATGGTGGTCGTAGAAAAAATAATTTTATGTAAAATATCTCAGATCAAACTACTTCAAGGCAAGAAATTCAAATGTTTGTAATTGACACATAACTGTCACTGTCAAAAATATTTGTATGCCACTGTGAAAAATATTTGTACTTCATTATGAAGATTATGAAAATTAAAAAAAAAATCAACAACGCAAAAGAATATAAAAAGGAATTTTCGAAAAAATGACGAATATAAAGAAAAAGAAAAGGAAAGTAGAAAAAGAAAATTTCAGGATATTGAATATAGAGAAAATGTATGTATTGTACATAATTTATATTAAAATATCCCATACATTTTGCAAATGTATGTGAGAATTATTTTGTAGTGAGATATGCATATTTGTGTTTGTATTTAAAAATATTTTTTGTTTTATGCGTACAACCAGGTAAAATATCTTGCGAGAGGTTATGTGCTGGCCACATCAGATATTTTATTTCGCCTTTGAAAGAACTGCTGTTTGCGGTTGTAGAACACTTGTCCCCGTGAATTTAGGGAGGCAATTCCTCCACGTGGCGTATGGTGAAGAAATGGCGTGTATTGGATTCCGCGGTAAAAAAGCGAAATCGTGTTAACCTCGTGCCAGCCAATACCCCGCGCGTATCTCTAATAAAAATTAACGATCTCATAAAATGTGATTAAAATGGTTCAGCGAAATCCAATACCGGTAAAAGCCGACCTCACTTAGGCCCTGCCAGCACCGAACTTGTCATACGACGGCGGTGACCTCATTGAAGGAGCACGGGTTAATTACAAATGCTAATTGGGGTTTGTACAGAATTAAAATTACATTTTCGGTAATTTACGAACAGATTATTTCATAGTTAACCTAATTTTTCATGAATACTTGTTTCAAAACGCTTCGAGAACGTCAACATTTGTATATTTTAGAAATTGATACGCCCAGAAATGGGTAATAAACCATGATGTTATATACAATTATTAAAAATCTGATGTGGCCAGCACATAACCTCTCGCCAGATATTTTATCTACCTGTTAAACGCATAAAACAAAAAATATTTTTAAATACAAATACATATATTCATGTCTCACTACAAAATAATTCACGCATATATTTGCAAAATCTATGGGATATAAATTATGTACAATACATATATTTTATATTCAATATCCTGAAATTTTCTTTTTCTTTATATTCGTCATTTTTTCGCAAATTCCTTTTATAATATTTTTTATGTATATTCTTTTGCGTTGTTGACTTTTTTTCCTCCGTTTACCCTTGGTAAGGGAGGTATAGGGATCGTGCTAAAAATCGCATATCGAGATTTTGGAAAATGATCACGTTTTAAGGTCCCTAGAATCCAATTTTAACATTTTCACGATGATGTCTGTGTGTATGTACATATGTGCGGATCCTCCACTCTAACTCAAATACTATCATTCAGAAAATTTTGAAACCTTGTATTTCGACCTTTTTCTGTAATGGAAAGAGCCCATTAAATTATGGTGTAAATTGGATAACCGGAAATGGCATTTTACAAGAAGCTCAAAATATTTTTTTTTTCTAAAAATACCTGTAAATGTTATTTTTTCAACATTAATGCTATTATAAAAATTAAAGATTATTAAATTTTCTACAGATTTGCAGTAATACTTTTTCTATATATTATATATACTATATATTATATAAATATAATAATATAATATAATATAATATATTATATAAATTTACAAAATACCTATAATTTAAATCGGATCCTACGCATTAAACAAACAAACCTCATTGGTTGCGCAGTTATTCAAATATATGTAACTGACAGATAAATGTCATTGTCAAAGAACTAATTATTTCAAATTAATTATAGTAACGTTTTAAAAAGAAAAAGTAAATAGAACAATAGGAAAGGAAATCTATACAGTTTCCAGCATATGTCAATGTGTAGGTATGTATTTAAATTAATTAAAATCAACGATTCGCAAAAACGTTTAAGCTAATTCTCATTTTTGGATTAGTGAATTCTATTTTATCCCGGTATTTAAAATTTAATCTTAATTTTATTATTAAAAAAGGTAGTTACTTGGATTAGATTAGACTATATTTTAAGAAATAAATTGCCAAAATTAGAGTAAAATTCGCTAATCCAAAAATAAGGATTAGCTTAATGGCGGGAGTTATTGTGCTGGCCATACCAGATTTTTTATTTTCATAATGATGTGCAATAGCTATTTGTGTATTAAGAGCGCAAAATGGGACATTGCCGATTGAGAGGTTGTTGCCGCGCGACGCAGGAGGGAGGCATTCTCTCGAAATCGATAATGTCCATTTGCGCTCGAAACACACACAAGATTTTTCAACAGTCGCCACAATGGGGTCCTCCACCATAACAAAAATTTATTTTTATTTATATTTACTTATCGGTATTTTCCATTCTTCTTGAGCTATTGCTTCAATCTAATCTAAGAATTTTATACTTTCGTTTTTGTAAATGAATGCCCTATTTTATTTTCACAGCAGTGCGGCATTTTGTTTGGTTATGTAACATACCGACAGAGCAGTTATATGTCAAATTGACTTGTTAAGTGGGTAATGTATAACTACAGTGTCATTAATTCCTGTCTAAACGTTTCCATTAAGAATGTAGGCAAGTAACATTTCTCAACATTGTATAGTTAGAAATTTGAGGAGCGAGCGTTTTTTCTACTATGTCGCTCTAAAGCGACAAAGTGACATTTTGCGTTGACAAAAGAGATCGCAAATGGCTACTTTGTATATAGACTGTAGAAAAATATTATTTTTACAGTTGTATACAAATATTTTTGACAGTGACATTTATGTGTCAATTACAAACATTTGAATTTCTTGCTTTGAAGTAGTTTGATCTAAGAATTTTTACATCAAATTATTTTATATGCAGATATAATAATAAATTTATATTTATCGAATAAAGAATTTAACGTTCTTTAATATAAGTATTTACATAAATTTTTAAAATGTCTTAAGTCTTATAGTATTTAAGAAATCGTGGATCCAACATTCACACATACATACACATCCACACAGGCACACATACACATCCACACAGACACACACACACATCCACACAGACACACACACAACCACGCACACACACACACAACCACGCACACACACACACACACACACACACACACACACACACACACACACACACACACACACACACACACACACACGGACATCATCGTAATCGGATTCTAGGGACCTTAAAACGTGCTTATTCACTAAAATCTGGATATGCGAATTTTAATATGAATTCAATACCTCTCTTAGCGAGAGGTAAAAAGCCGTTCTATAAATGGTCTATCAATGAAGTGATCTCAGGACGTTTTTCCCGTCCTCTGTTATTTTCTATTGTCCAGTGACTTTCGCATTCTTGTAGTCAATTTCTCAATCATTTATCACCTCATGTCATTCGTCTATCTGGGATTTGCATCCTGACCATGCCCTCGCCCATGAATCTCAATTAAGCCGACTCCGCCAAGTTCACGCTATTGATTGCCGGAGTTTTATCCGGCATTGCTCTCCCGTGCAACGCGCCGAGAAGTTTTATAATACGTCAAACTAATGATTATAAATCGATCGAGAGATTACAGAAACTTTAATGTGCTGCAATGCTACTCTTGATTGAGGTTTAATAATATAAGTGAACAGTGATTTTGATCGAGTTATTACAGGGTAAATAAAATTATTTCATGCCAGAGATTTTCTTTGTGCTTTTACAAAACAATCAAGATCGAGATTTGATAAAGAGTTCTAGTAGAAAAGAAATATCTAGTGTTTTGGGGAAGAGAACTCATAATTGTAAAAAGCTTTCTCATTTTTAGTCGCTACAATTTTACCAAATATCATTTTTACCTCTCGCTACACTTAGTAAGGGAGGTATAGGGATATCGAGATTTTGGTAAATGAGCATGTTTTAAGGTCCCTAGAATCTAATTTTAACATTTTCACGATGATGTCTGTGTATGTGTGTATGTTTGTATGTGTGTATGTATGTATTTATTTATGAAACCAGGAGAACCAACAGTTTTAACAAACCAATTATAGGTTCCCACATATTAACAATAAGAAATACATATAGACAATGTCTATGCCTTAACTAAGCAGCATAATAAAAAAACAAGAATAGAAATACAAAAATACAAATAAGTACAAATAAACAAGCAATATAATAATTAACACAGGAAAAAAAATATCTGAGTAACGAAAACACTTAAATACAAGACTTCATTATTTCTTTTTTATAGGCAGTGAAATTTAAATAAAAAATATCAATATGGGCGAAATCAGCATTGTATTTTGACATCATTCTATTGACAGGAGAATTTTTGTAGTTATTAGTTGCGGTTTTAGGTAAATGAAAAAGTGTATTGGAACGAGTTGTTTTCTGAGGCACATGTAAATTAAAAAAGTGTGTGTGTGTGTGTGTGTGTGCGTGTGCGTGTGCGTGCGCGTGCGCGTGTGCGTGTGCATGTGCGTGTGCCTGTGCGTGTGCCTGTGCCTGTGCGTGTGCGTGTGCGTGTGCGTGTGCGTGTGCGTGTGCGTGTGCGTGTGCGTGTGCGTGTGCGTGTGCGTGTGCGTGTGCGTGTGCGTGTGCGTGTGCGTGTGCGTGTGCCTGTGCGTGTGCGTGTGCGTGTGCGTGTGCGTGTGCGTGTGCGTGTGCGTGTGCGTGTGCGTGTGCGTGTGCGTGTGCGTGTGCGTGTGCGTGTGCGTGTGCGTGTGCGTGTGCGTGTGCGTGTGCGTGTGCGTGTGCGTGTGCGTGTGCGTGTGCGTGTGCGTGTGCGTGTGCGTGTGCGTGTGCGTGTGCGTGAGCGTGCGCGTGCGCGTGCGCGTATGCGTGTGCGTGTGCGTGTGCGTGTGCGTGTGCGTGTGCGTGTGCGTGTGCGTGTGCGTGTGTGTGTGTGTGTGTGTGTGTGTGTGTGGATCCTCCACTCTAACTCAAATACTATCATGCAGAAAAATTTTAAACCTTGTATTTCAATCTTTTTCTATTATGGAAAGAGTCCATTAGATTTTGGTTTAAATCGGATAACCGGAAATGGTACTTTACTAGAAGCTGAAAATAGTTTTTCTTCCAAAAATACTTTTAAATGTTGTTTTTTCAAGGTTAATGTTATAAAAATTAAAGATTATTAAATTTTCTACAGATTTGCATTATTACTTTTTCTATATATTTTATGGATAAATTTATAAAATTTCTATAATTTAAATCGAGGGCCCTACGCTTTAAACAAACAAAACTCCTTGGTTGCGCAGTTATTCAAATGTATGTAACTGACAGATAAATGTCACTGTCATTTCAATTTAATAATAGCAACGTTTTAAAAAGATGAAAGTAAAAAGAACAATAAGAAAGAAAATCAATACAGTTTCCAGCATATGTAAATATATAGGTATGTATTTAAATAAATAAATATATCATCACGGCATATTACCCATTGCTGGGTGTGCCAATCTGCCTTATACACAGATGTCGGTAATTAAAATTTAATCTTCATTTTATTATGAAAAAAGGTAGTTGCTTGGATTAGATTATATTTTAAAAAATAAACTGCCAAAATTAGAGTAACATTCGCTAATCCAAAAATAAGGATAAGCTTAATCTTTTTTATGACTCGTGTGGTAAATGGCGGGAAGTATTGTGTTGGCCACACCAGATTTTTATTTATAAGGTACAAATTATTTATTTTTGTAAGCCTTTTTCTACCTCTACTAATTCTTCACAACGTCTCCCAGACTTTTCTGCATAGTCTGCTCCTTCTTTCTTAATCTGCTATCTAATCGTCATTCGAGATCTCTTCATTCACTTGCTCCTGTCTTTATTTTATTTGTTCTTTCATGGTTTTGAATGTCTGTACTTCTTTATGTTTTCATTTTTATTATTATTATTATTATTATTATTATTATTATTTAATCTCTTTCTCTCTTTCTGTCTATTTCAAAAGTTGTGAAACCCCTTTCGATGGTTTTTTTATGAATGAACAAGTTTTATGGTCCTTGAAATACCATTTTATTATTCAATGTGTTCAGGGATAAAAACTACAGAGTGATCAAAACCATTTGATAGTCTCGTGACCAGCAACTTTCCTTAATGACGTCAAAACTAGAAAGAAAAGTTTAGTATCTATGTTCATGGGCTTGCGAGTTTTTATTATAAAGATTTTTTTTAGTAATTTTAATTTTCTTGAAATTGCAACTTTCATAGGAATATACCCATTCATTCTTTTTGTTGCGCACTCCTGATCGAAAAATCGCTTATTGTTGTGTTCGTCCATTAAATCCATTTCGGCTGATAACTTAACCTAAAAAAATCTGATGTAGCCAGCACATTACCTTCCGTCAGTTCCATATATTGTGTAAAAATTACATACAGAAAGTTCCTTGCAAAAGATTCTATTTCTTGTATATTACCTGCCGGCAGTTGTATGTGTTTTATACAAATTCCATCCAGAAAGTTTCTAGCAAAAGATCCTATATTTCCAGTAAAATTATAACACAAACATACTCTGTCAATTTCATTTGACACTGACATCTTTCAATCAGAATTTTCTTAATATAGTAGCTGTTTCCATAGTTATAGCATAGCAGGCTAACTTATAGAATTTAATTTCTTTATAATTTTAAATCTACATCCATTTAATATGAAGTATAAAATGCAGCCAAACCGTACAGAGGATAAAATATTCTTTAATATTTACAATAACAATAAATGTGAAAAAATGTATTTATCATTGTTTTTTCAAGAAAAACTGTTAAAATCTTTAAATGTGGATACTTCCGGTTGAGTAATTATATCAAAATCCAATCAGCTCTTCATATGGATGTGGAATTGTAGTATTATAGTTATCGCAGAGCAAACTTTTGTCAGACACACTCACACACACACACACACACGCACGCACGCACGCACGCACGCACGCACGCACGCACGCACGCACGCACGCACGCACGCACGCACGCACGCACGCACGCACGCACGCACGCACGCACGCGCGCGCGCGCGCGCACGCACGCACGCACGCACACACACACACACACACACACACACACACACACACACACACACACACACACACACACACACACACACACACACACACACACACACACACACACACACACACACACACACACACACACACACACACACACACACACACACACACACACACACACACACACACACACACACACACACACACACACACACACACACACACACACACACACACACACACACACACACACACACACACACACACACACACACACACACACACACACACACACACACACACACACACACACACACACACACACACACACACACACACACACACACACACACACACACACACACACACACACACACACACACACACACACACACACACACACACACACACACACACACACACACACACACACACACACACACACACACACACACACACACACACACACACACACACACACACACACACACACACACACACACACACACACACACACACACACACACACACACACACACACACACACACACACACACACACACACACACACACACACACACACACACACACACACACACACACACACACACACACACACACACACACACACACACACACACACACACACACACACACACACACACACACACACACACACACACACACACACACACACACACACACACACACACACACACACACACACACACACACACACACACACACACACACACACACACACACACACACACACACACACACACACACACACACACACACACACACACACACACACACACACACACACACACACACACACACACACACACACACACACACACACACACACACACACACACACACACACACACACACACACACACACACACACACACACACACACACACACACACACACACACACACACACACACACACACACACACACACACACACACACACACACACACACACACACACACACACACACACACACACACACACACACACACACACACACACACACACACACACACACACACACACACACACACACACACACACACACACACACACACACACACACACACACACACACACACACACACACACACACACACACACACACACACACACACACACACACACACACACACACACACACACACACACACACACACACACACACACACACACACACACACACACACACACACACACACACACACACACACACACACACACACACACACACACACACACACACACACACACACACACACACACACACACACACACACACACACACACACACACACACACACACACACACACACACACACACACACACACACACACACACACACACACACACACACACACACACACACACACACACACACACACACACACACACACACACACACACACACACACACACACACACACACACACACACACACACACACACACACACACACACACACACACACACACACACACACACACACACACACACACACACACACACACACACACACACACACACACACACACACACACACACACACACACACACACACACACACACACACACACACACACACACACACACACAGACACAGACATCATCGTAAAAATAGTAAAATCATATTCTAGGGACCCTAATAATGCTATTCTGTAACTTTGCTCTGTAAGACTGTAATTCTGTAGACTCTATAAGCTATAGAGCTCTGTAAGACGACAGCTTACAGAGTAGTAAAATTACCTATTCTGTAACTCTCTCTATAACAAGTCTCGCTATAGAGTTATTCTTATAGAATGCCTAACTTCATTCCTATCTAGCTGTCAAATATGCTACAGTAATAGAAACGATTGTTATATGAATAATGCACTATAAAATGGTATGCATGTTGGTTCAAAGATACATATTCCATGATATATTTATGTAGTTGAATAAGCAATAGATTCCATCACGATTTTTTCATTATTATTAATTTCTATAAATACATCAAATTTACACATATGTAATTATATAGGTTTATGATTAAATGAAATATATAATTATTGAATCAAAATGCGTTATGTTTTGATTTTTGCAGGTAATCAATTTTTGTCATTGTTGTAATCAATGCTTGTCATTGTTAATATTTTTTTTATCTCTTGTGTTTTCTAGTGTGATCTATTAATATTAATTATGCAGTTTATCATTTAATGTCTGTTTCAATTATTCTATGAAACTGTGAGCAGTTCTCTACCATTAATTTGTACTCGTACTCGTACAAGTAGGTATAATAAAAATTGCTAACTTTTGCTTTTAATTTCCATATTTGTTTAAATTTTCTATATAAAATATATTTTTGACGTTTCAATATGCTCTGTAAATACTTTAAAATCAAGATTTTGGCGCTGTAAGATTTATAGAAATTTCTATAACTCTGTAGCGCTTACAGTACTATAACTTGGTTACAGAATAGCAATTTGCTTACATCCTGTAACGTTGGTTACTTACAGAGCCTATAGAGCTTATAGAATGGTTCAGAATAGCACCATTAAACGTGCTTATTGATTAAAACTCATCACCAATTTTTTTGACTAAAGACAATACCTTCCTTACCTAAAGGCGACGGAAGGTAAAAAGATTAATCTATTAAAATTATTTTTGTAGTTCACTTACCAAGCAAATAACATAATACATTGATAAGAGTATTGAATAAGACTGTTGTCGATAATGTAATTATGAAATGCAAGATATATAGACGGTAAAATGAAACAAAGAACGTAACAGATTTTTGAAAAAATATTTGACAGTTTGACAGGACTATACACACCTATGAATTGCACGCAACTGCTAATACTTGTTTCCGCGGAGTAAAATATCAGATGGGTTTGATCACTCTGACTCTGTATATAGATATTTAAGTATTAAGGGCAGTAAGTGCTTCCTACCGGTTGAGGATGATTTTAGAGGTCGATAAGAAGTCGAAATCTCTAATATATCCAGTACAGAGAAGAACCCTTGCTGACAACAATGTTTATTACGTTTTTTGCGCGATAGACGCACAATATTAAAAAAAATCTGATGAGGCCAGCACATAACCTCCCGTCAATTCCATCTTTAAAATAGCAATGAGCTTCCGATTGATCATTTGTAAACAAAATCTAATTTCTCGTTCCAATAAATAGAAAGTCTGTAATACGAAATTTTGGATTATATTCAATTATGTTTTTCCTCGAAAATCTGTTAAAAGCTCCAAATTAAGTACCACTTCTGGTTTATCATATAAGTATAGTCAAAATTGAGTTTTAAATACCAAATTAGAAAAGTTTTGGATTGTATCAATATATTATTCACGAAAAAAATATAAAAGTCTTAAATACTGAATTTAAAAAGTTTTTGTATATATCATAATTACTACGTTTACATGCAGTTTTGAAAATGGTTTCAGTTTTCAGTCAAAATTATGCAAAACTGTTTACATGCAGTTTTCAAAACAAGTTTAAAAATTGAATTGAAATCAGTTTCGGTGCATGCGCATTTAGGTGATGTAAGTGACAGATCCTCTTCACTCCAAATACTTCGTTTTGCTGTTATTCCAATTACTTTTTATCCTACGCACTAAAACTACACAACTGTCAGTATATTTGAAGGTTAGCAACACAAAGCGACAGAAACGTTATGCTCTGTACGCATGCGCAGTATCGAAATTGAATTTTAAGTGTTTACATTAGTAGTTTTGAAACTAGTTTTCAAGTCACTCACACAGACATCATCGTAAAAATAGTAAAAACGTGTTGTGGGGACCCTAATTCGTGCTTATTTACTGAAAACTCACCATCGAATTTTTGGCACGATTACATTACCTCCCTTACCTACGGTATGACGGGAGGTAAAAAATATATGAAAAAAATGTTTTGTAGTTGCAGGTTTCAGTGGTCCGATTTTACTATTACTAACCTCATTCCGAATAGATACCGGTAAATAAATATCATGGCTTAAGAAAGATTTGTCATTCAAATTTCATATCTCTTTTCCTGTTTCTATTGCAATATAATGTATATAAATTACTAATTTCTTTGTCGTTTTTCGACCAGTCGACACATTAACCCTTCAATCCCCATATTTCACTACATGATTAAATTTATCCGGTATGTCCACTGTCGCTCTGTCGCTTGCATGAAAAATAAAAAGCAATAAACAGGAGATTTATTGTGTCCATTGTGCTCGGTGTCAGCCCAAGAATATTGATTCCGGAATGGGTATACGTATCGTGTGGACACCGGTTCGCACTGTCTTCCACTACAGATGGATTTTTAAAGTGGAAGACTGGACTCTGGATAGATATGACACTCACGATCATATGGAAAGGTTCCAGGATCAATAAAGAAAGATTACATTCGTTAGAGAAAAGGTGGTCGCTCTTTTCAGCCTTGCAACGCTCGATTCACACTGATGTTTCAGATACGGTAAACTATACGTAACTATAACCACATTTATGATAATACTCACACACATACATACGGACATCATCGTAAAAATAGTAAAATCTTATTCCAGGGACTCTAAAACGCGCTTATTCATCAAAAACTCATCACCGAATTTTTTGACCAAAGACAATACCTTCCTTACCTAAAGGTAACGGAAGGTAAAAATGGACATCAGAAGATGTAAGGTAAATAAAACATTTTTAATTTCATTTATGTACAGTATACAGGTTGTCTCACAACTCGCGCCCCAGACGAAACTGACACTTGCCGACGACAATAGGTTGCCAACAAATAGAAGAAAATAATTTGCGGCTGCTTGCATAAGGGAGTTACAAGACTTTTTAATCTACCAATCCCGGAAGGATATCTTGAGGTATGATGATATTATTACAAAATAAAACTGGTTGCAAGGTTTTAAAAATACTACTAGTGAGTTACAAAATTTGTTTGACTTACTGTAATTTTGACACTTTAGAGTTGACTTTTCACTGTCAACAAATTTAGGTTAGCGAAGGTGTCATCCGAGATAACTTGACCGGTCTTATGCATCCTTGCGATGGCTCTCAATATCAGTTTATGATCCACAAGATTTCTATCCGGAAAACGTTCCGAATAGACTCGTGCTGCCTCTCTGGCGTTACGTCCACATTCTCCGAAAATTATAATCATTTCTAAGTACTCAGCGGCTGAATACTTGGTAAGAATTTGCCTTTTTTTATTCACCTTGTGAAATTTAATTTGCCACTGATATTTTTCGAAAACTATAGTTGCCCACACATTTTAAAGAAGATTTGATTTGTATAAAACCCTAGTAACATAAAATTACGGCAAACACACGTTAAAGGTGTAGGTCTCTGATTGGTCAATTTTAAGACGTCTTTTCTCGAATATCTGTTAAGCTAGATTTTTTACTTCCTTGTACGAAGTAAAGGAAGTATTGTAATCGCGAAAAATTTCGGTTTTGAGATTTCAACGGAAATATCCATTTTGACCATCCCTGAATCCATTTTGACTAATTTCGTCGCGACGTCTGTACGTACGTGCGTATGTATCTCGCATAACTCAAGAACGGTAAGCCGTAGAAAGTTGAAATTTTGTATTTAGGACTGCTATAACATCTAGTTGTGCACCTCCCTTTTTGGTCATTACATAATTTCTAGAAATGGTACTTTATTTGAAGCCTATAATAGATTTTAATGAAAAACTATCTTAAAATATAATCTAACACTTTTCAAATTTGGTATATAAGACTTTTATGTCAATTGGAATAACATAGTGGATTTTGGTTAAAACAGGCTAACCGGAAGTGGCATATTACCTGAAGGTTTTCTTCAATAAAATGGTTTCATTTTGATTTTAGAAATAAATGCTTCAAATAAAAATTTTAGAGAATTAAATTCTGTGTCTAGCACATCAAGTATTATTAAATTAGCCCTTTGTATAAGCGAGATATGTATATTTAAAACTCATATAATTTTTGGTTTTTGTAATGAAGCTTGCTATGGATTAGGACAAAAAATAACAAAAAAATAAAAAATAGATGCTAATGTCAAATTACGTCAAATATGTGCAATTATATACTTGGGTCTATACTTCATATTGGTCTTGTGTACAAGGAAGTCGTGTGGTGTCCATATTTGATTATTTTCTTCGAAATTACACATCCGAGTGCAGTCTCGTGTTTCCTCATTCGCTCTGGGGCGCGAGTTGTGAGACAGCCTGTATATGAATAACGAAATTATTAAACGTCGTAAGGATAACTCCGTGCGGGTGGGCAGATTGTGCCCCGCACAAAGCCACCTGATCATGAAGGGCGCCATTTCAAATATAATAGTATTTTTTTTTGTAAACTGGATCTATTTGTAAAGAATTATTATTCTACCAAACCGATATTTTTCTCATTGTTATATTGAAATAATAATTGTTAATAATAATTATAAAACAATTAATTATTAAGTATTACAAAACTGGTACTGTATAAAATATTTATTAATACTTTTAAAGTCTTTTTTAAATCTCAATCATTGTGTTGCACCATAATAAAGTTAAATCTCCCGTATCAAAACGCAGTCGTCCTCAAAGAACGCTTCATCTTTATAACGAGGCATCGTACTCTGCCCTGCGATGGATTATTAAACTGAAATATTAATGCGATATTTGAATTGTACTCGAGAGCAATAATAGAATGTGATTCCAAAGTTCCATTAATCACAACAGTCTAATGACTTTTTCGGTGCATACTGCACTAGTCACATTTGACATATTTGCATAAAGTCATTACGATTTGCCAGGGCGAGATTGCTACCTTAACACACCCCACCACTGGACGGAGGGATGAGATAAAATAAGTTTTGATTGCTGAATTTTGTGACAATACGTATTTTTCTGTAGCAGATTTTAAGATGTGCTTTTGTCTATACAAAATAGTGGATTAAGTAGCACTTTAACCGCAAGGGTAGATAAAATAATACTTTATGAACCAGGGTAGATTCCCTTTTCGGTTGGGCGCCATTTGTTTAAGGTGCATTCACAAATGAAAATTAGATTTATGGTTTTGTTTAGGTTTAAGTAAGTCATTCATACATGTAAGTTTAAATTACCTGAAAATTAGTTTTTATACGTATAGACATCTGTGTAAATGCTTCAAAAACAAGATTAAAGTATCGGTACACTGAGAAAAATGACTGGTTTTTAGCAAATAAATATTCATAATTAAGGGGTACTTCATTCTTCAATTATTGCAACTTTGGAACAAATACAATTTAATCTTTAATATGAAATGTATTTTATTCATTCAGTTATATTATTTATTTGACCGTCATTTATTTCATTTAAATTAAATTTAATTTTCTCAAATAAACTAATATATTTATGTTTAGCATTTAAAATTGAGATTTTTAATAAATAAATTTATAATTTTCTGAAATATTTATTTGTTTCTTTCAAATATGTAAATGTTTAGAATTAAATTCATAATATATTTGTGTAAACTTTATCTTAATTACAATGAAAAATAGTTTTTATTGTATGAATCTATATTTATTTGTCACAAATAAATATTATTTGTGGCAAAATAATATTTCCATTGTGTGAACAATGTTCTATTTTGTCAAATGACGATTTTAAGTGAAGTGTGACTTGTATGGACTTGTTCATTTGTTGTACGTTGCATCTTGTTTATGGTGGTGCTCATTTGTGACAGTGTTCATTTCTGGCGATTTGTTTTTCATTCATGTGCTAAAAAGTAGTGAATATGGGTGACGAAACAGTGAAAAATATATTACTTGAGTGGAGTTTTGGATATTTGCTTTGCATTCAATGTACCTTTTATACCAAGGCACATGCATCGGTATCTGTACAGACTGTGTATTTATACTTTTATAATTTTTTATTATATGTACATTAATATACTTAAGGATTAAATTTGTGTATTAATAAAAATATGGTGTACGAATAAATTAAATGTACTAGTCTTTATTTAATTATTTTCCTTCAATTTTAATCTATTTAGAGTGGACAGGTTATGAGAGGTAGATATTTAAATTTGGTTCAAATAAATTATTATATATCCAATAATAATGAAATAAATTTAGCGCAATTAAAATAAATGCATAGTTCTCATGAAATAGAAGATATAATTGATCTTAATATATATTTATTTGAGACAAATAAATGCTTCAAATAAATAATTACATTGCTTCAATTGTAGATAGATTTGGATCTATTCAAGCTTAGGATTTATTTGTAACAAATAAATTTACAGTTCACGTAATTATATCTTTTTCTCAGTGTAGAGCAGTACTCAACAAGACACATGTGCGCCGTGAAACTTTCATTCGCTTGGCATTATTGGTTATATTTCAGCAATTAAGTTATGACAGTCTCCATGTTCTTCTCGCATTTGTTTAAAAAGCCGAATCCACCAAGTGGATACTAAATAAAGATGGGTGTATATATCTATATCATACACTGAGAAAAAGATATAATTACGTGAACTGTAAATTTATTTGTTACAAATAAATCCTAAGCTTGAATAGATCCAAATATATCTACAATTGAAGCAATGTAATTATTTATTTGAAGCATTTATTTGTCTCAAATAAATATATATATATATATATATATATATATATATATATATATATATATATATATATATATATATATATATATATATATATATTGAGATCAATTATATCTTCTATTTCATGGGAACTATGCATGTATTTACGTTAAAAATTATTTATATGCGCTAAATTTATTACATTATTATTGGATATATAATAATTTATTTGAACCAAATTTAAATATCTACCTCTTATAACCTGTCCACTCTAAATACATTAAAATTGAAGGAAAATAATTAAATAAAGACTAGTACATTTAATATATTTGTACACCATATTTTTATTAACACACAAATTTAATCCTTAAGTATATTAATATACATATAATAAAAAATTATAAAAGTATAAATACACAATCTGTACAGATACCGATGCATGTGCCTTGGTATAAAAGATACACTGAATACTGAATGCAAAGCAAATATCCAAAACTCCACTCAAGTAGTATATTTTTCACTGTTTCGTCACCCATATTCACTACTTTTTAGCACAGGAATGAAAAACAAATCGCCAGAAATGAACACTGTCACAAATGAGCACCAACATAAACAAGATGCAACGTACAACAAATGAACAAGTCCGTACAAGTTACTTCACTTAAAATCGTGATTTGACAAATAAAACATTTTTCACTAAATGGAAATATTATTTTGCCACAAATAATATTTATTTGTGACAAATAAATATAGATTCATACAATAAAAACTATTTTTCATTGTAATTAAGATAAAGTTTACACAAATATATTATGAATTTAATTCTAAACAATTACATATTTGTAAGAAACAAATAAATATTTCAGAAAATTATAAATTTATTTATTAAAAATCTCAATTTTAAATGCTAAACATAAATATATTAGTTTATTTGAGAAAATTAAATTTAATTTAAATGAAATAAATGACGGTCAAATAAATAATATAACTGAATGAATAAAATACATTTCATATTAAAGATTAAATTGTATTTGTTCCAAAGTTGCAATAATTAAATGAATGAAGTACCCCTTAATTATGAATATTTATTTGCTAAAAACCAGTCATTTTTCTCAGTGTATCAGACTCATTCTCATTGGTGAAGTTTGTGACGTCAAACTAAATCATAAATCTAAAGTTTGGACCTTGCAATGTTTAGCTTTATGATTTGGATTTAGAGACCCTAAATTCTTAAGTGTGAATGGTGTCATTACATAATATGCGGCCAAAGTCTTTAAATATAAAGTATAAACCATAAGTCTAAACCTAATTTTCATTTGTGAATGTACCTTTAGACCTGCAGGCATAAGCAATTAAAATTCAAATACAATAACATACCCTGACCCTTAAGGTGAATTTACGAATGAAAATTAGGTTTAGATTATGGTTTATACTTTAAATTTAAAGACTTGGGCCGCATATTATGCAATGACTCCATTCACACTTCAGAATTTAGGGTCCAAATCATAAAGCTAAATATTGCAAGGTCCAAACTTTAGATTTATGATTTAGTTTGACGTCACAAACTTCACCAATGAGAACGAGTCTGAAATGATATAGATATATACACCCATCTTTATTTAGTATCCCTTTGGTGGATTCGGCTTTTTAAACAAATGCGAGAAGAACATGGGACTGTCATAACTTAATTGCTGAAATATAACCAATAATGCCAAGCGAATGACAGTTTCACGGCGCACAGGTGTCTTGTTGAGTACTGCTCTACCGATATTTTAATCTTGTTTTTGAAGCATTTACACAGATGTCTGAAGATATCAAAACTAATTTTCAGGTAATTTAAATTTACATTTATGAATGACTTACTTAAACCTAAACAAAAACCATAAACCTAATTTTCATTTGTGAATGCACCTTTAGATGGTTAGTCAGCTCGAATTAACAGTGCTATACGGATTTGTGTGAATGTTTCAATAAGAATTGCAAGCAGTTTGCAGTAATTAAAGATGAGTGGTAAATTTCACAATCACTCTAATTGTTGTACAGGTATAGATTTCAGGGGGAGATCACCAGATGTTTAAGTGGACGTTATATACTGTTTGTATATTTGATGCATGGTATATAGGTAAGATATATTTGTATTATTTGTTTGTGACCCCCACACATATGCTGTATTTTCCTAATTATCCGAAGGGTTGTCTGGGACAACCCTGGGTCCATAGAGCCGGGCAGGGCCGGATTGCGAAGATTCAGCGGTCCAGGAAAATTCTAGCATGATCGGCCTCATCTCCAGTTTTTTTTTTAAATTTATAATTATATTGCTACAATGAAATAAATTTGTTTTGGTGTTGGATAATACGAATTTTTTGCCTACATAGAAATTGAACAATTATAAAAGATGTTGAAATATAAAAAAACGCTCCTAAAAATACTATTTAAAATATAGAACTTTCTGTAGTTTAGATAATAACATTAGGTTCGTTTAAAAGTTGTAGACAATATTAAATTATTAATAAACGGAGAGTGAGGAAAATTCTGAAGCAAAAAAATTATCTGATGAAACATAATCTTGAAAACGAAGCAAACAAAGCATTGAAAGATAACACAACCAAGATTCTACCCGCAGATAATGGAAGTGTTACAGTAATATTGGGTACCAATTTATATGATCAGAAAATAGAAGAGAATCAAGGAAATTATAAGAAACTCGGAAAACATTCTACTACGTCTTCAGAAAACATGGGGTTCCGTGCTCTTAAGAAATATAAAGAATTATATATTCCGTTTAGAACAAAAACAGATCTCACTCCATATTTTAGCAAGCTTCCACACTTGTACGGGGGGCTTCCAAAAATCCATAAGAAAGATTTAAGCATCTCAGAAACCCGTCAAAAGTTCCATAAATTCTCCTACTTACAAACTATCAAAATTTTTATTACCATTCATTCAGCCACTTCAAAGAAAAAGAATATCATATGTGAAGAATTCAAAACATTTTGTAGAACTTTTGAGCTAAATACAATTACAACCACAAAATCTTTTTGTCAGCTTCGATGTAAGTTTATTTACGAGAAATTTTTAGAAATCATCAAAACAAGGCTTGAAAAAAATATCAACTTAAAAAATAGAACTGACTTGCCTTTTGATGGTATTATGGAACTTTTGCAGTGCTGTCTACAGAACTCATATTTCCAAGAAAAAGATTAGATATTTTGTACAAGGATAGTTTGCTGATGGGTTCTTCTCAATTATAGCCAATTTATACATGGATTTTTTTTAAGAGTTAGCACTAGATACAGAGCCGGACCTAAACTTTGGCTTAGATATGTCGATGATACTTTATATTAGGTTCACAATGGAGAAAAAGTCTCATGGAGTCCCTCCGTTCTTGGATGTTTTAACAGAGAAAACGAACCATGGACTAATAACATCAGTCTACCCTACCGTAAATCAACACACCAACACCAGACAATACTTTAGCTATAAATACAATCATTTAAAATCTACAAAGTAGGAAATGATCAAAACCTCATATATTCAAGCTCGGACTATATTTGCAACACGGAAAGAAATTTTGTAAAGAATTAGAAAATACTGAAAACGATCTAAATAAGAACTGTTACCCGGTGAAGTTAATTAAATAATGATACGTACTTAAGGTTTTTTTAAAGAAAAATTGTAAAAATTTTCAAATGAGGGTACTTCCGGTCTACCAATTATAACCAAAATCTAATCAGCTTTTCATATGGATATAACGAAGAGGAATACGAATTACTGGAAATATATGATCTTTTGCTAGAATCTTTCTGTATGTAATTTGTATAAAATACATTCAACTGCAAAAGTAATGTACAAGAAGTAAAATCTTTTGCAAGGAACTTTCTGTAGGACATTTATACGACATACATAGAACTGACGGAAGGTAATGTGTTGGCCAGATTTTTTTCACTGCGTTTAAAGACTAAAGACACCGAAATAGAAAAAAATCTTTCTTGGATAATTAATTCCTTTAACAGTGTTCTAATATAAAACATACTTTTCATAAAAAAGTATACTCGTATTTTGATTCTGCGCTGTAGCGAACAACCCCCCGTAGGTTTTAAAAAAGTAAAAAAAAAATGTTCAAAGCAGTTTAATGGCAGACAAAAAGTGTGTACATAAAGCAAAATATTTTCAGGACAATATTTTTTACGTCTAGTGTCAGGCTATAAAAAATATATCCCGGATTTGAAACTACAATAAAAACATTTTTATTTTATACTTTAGCAGTTCTTTCAAAACAGTTTATATATCTGATAACATCAAATTTAAATTTCTATTCCATATGATTGAATTTCCGCTAAAACTTCTTGAAATATTTCCATACATTAGTTTAATCCACAACCCTAACTGCATCTGTAATCTTATTTACCCTTGGAAAAACATTCCCTTCTTTATTTAGTTTTAAGTTAGCGTCCGTCTCGTCGGTTGAAGTTCTATCAGTTTGCCACCACATATCAAGATTACGGAACATGACACTTTGATTTTCCCCCTTCGCCATGGATTAAAGGACCTGTTTTAATAAATAAAATAACTGGCGTCGAAGGGTCGCCCCCTCGAAATAACTGCACATCGACGGGACGACAGCACAGCACCCTTGTCCAAATGCAAATACCGCCGTAGCCCACTGCGACGAGATCAGTGCAAGTGCAATGCAATAGGGAGGTTTTATGCGTTTTAATTTATTAACAGAGGGGATTAACCTGAACACAAGTGGTTACAGATACAAGAAGCTAAATTCTAAAAATTGTTTATAGCAAACGACAATCATATGAAACTATACTCTATTTTTAAACTAGGAGGAGTAAATACGAAAGTCTGATTTACAGTTACCAGAAAAAGTTACTAGATTTTTTTCGCGCGAAATACAAAAATTCTGTACACATCAATACTGTATACTTCGCATGGAACTTATTTTAAAATAAAACTGACATTATAAGCTCTTATTTTTCACGCTGTATGTTTGGTTATGTGAATAAAAATAATTTGTAATCTAAATAAACACTCTTACTTGATTTATATCTATATTTTTTAATTGAACATAGCGAAAAAATGCACATAACCTATAAATAATTTATTTATTTATAAATTTATATAATAGAATACAATACCAAAGGAAGAATTCATGCACTATCCGCCGTACTGAGTTCGTTACATATTCGTTAAATGTTGCATCTAGTTGAGGCCTTCCTCCATAATGGGTAGAAGATGTAACAAATCCTTTCTGCTTATATTCTTTAACTACCCGATAAACAATAGATTTTGCTACTTCTACAGAAAGAAATTCATCAGTATTATGGCACTAAAATATATAATTTTATTTGATTTTCTTACCTAATGTACGAGAAATTTCGCCTACTACAGCTGTCATGTTCTTACCGGCGGAATTTTTCAAACTTTTGAACATATTTAATATGCTCTGCTTTTTGGCGACAGAAAATGCCCCAAATCAAGACGTTTTCTTTTCTTTATAGGTGAAAATTCCGTACTTGTACCAGGCTTTTCATCCATGATTCAAAATAAATAAGTTCAAATAAAATTCAAATATAAAGCAAAACGAGTAAAAACAAAACTCGAATATAAAACACTAAATGAAAAAATCTGATGTGGCCAGCACATTACCTTCCGTCAGTTCTATGTATTTTGTATAAATGTCATACAGAAATTTCCTTGAAAAGGATTATATTTCTTGTCATTACCTTAAGGTAGTTGTATGTATTTTGTACTAATTTCATACAGAAAGTTTCTGACAAAAGATCCTATATTTCCAGTAAAATTATAACATAAATATACTGTCAACTGCACTTGACACTGACACCTTTCAATCAGAATTTTCTATTTTCTTAATGTAGCAGCTGTTTCCAGACTTATAGCAAAGCTGACTAATATACATGATATTTAATGTTTTTATAATTTTTTAACTCTATGTCCATTTAATATGAAGTATAAAATGCATTCAAATTGTATAGAGAATAAATAATTCTTTAATATTTATAATAACATTAAATGTGAAAAAATGATATTTAACATTGTTTTTTCAAGAAAAACTGTTAAAATCTTCAAATGAGGGTACTTCCGGTTGACCAATTATAACCAAAATCTAATCAGCTCTTCACATGCTGTAACGAAGAGGAATATGAAAGAATTATAATTTTTGCAATTGTAGTATTAGAGTTATCGCATTAGAAAATTTTGTCACACACACACACACACACACACACACACACACACACACACACACACACACACACACACACACACACACACACACACACACACACACACACACACACACACACACACACACACACACACACACACACACACACACACACACACACACACACACACACACACACACACACACACACACACACACACACACACACACACACACACACACACACACACACACACACACACACACACACACACACACACACACACACACACACACACACACACACACACACACACACACACACACACACACACACACACACACACACACACACACACACACATACAGACATCATCGTAAAAATAGTAAAATCGTATTCTAGGGACCCTAAAACGTGCTTGTTCATCAAAAACTCACCACCGAATTTTTTGACCAAAGACAATACCTTCCTTACCTAAAGGTGACGGAAGGTAAAAACACGAGTAAAACAACACTCAAATATAAAAAACTAAATGAAAAATCACGAGTAAAAGAAAACTCGAATATAAGAAAACCGAAATGAAAAAACACGAGTAAAAACAAAACTCGAATATAAAAAACTAAATGAATGAAACGCAAATAATATCGATATAATCAATATTATTAGTTCTTGAAAGAACTGATTTATTTTAAAGTCACAGAAATGCGAAAAACCAAAACAGAAAAAGATAACCTCCAAACGAATGACAACTAATACATCAAATGTAAAATCTTTGTGCAGTGTAAACCTGACGAAGCACTAGCCAATCAGAAGCGTCAGTTTTGGCGGTTAAAATTTAAAGTACTCCTCCTAGTTTAAAAACAGGATATAGCGTGAAAAGACCAATACGAGGGTAGCACCGAAAGTTTCTGCAAACTATTGATAGAAAACAAAATTTTCCAGAAATGATTTTTTTATTGTTTTCGAAATGCTTTCCTTTTAACTCAACACATTTATGCATTCGATAAAACTAATTGTTAAAGCAAGAAATCCATTCTTCTTGAGACACTTGAGAGACCATGTTTTCGAAGGCTTCAACCGCTTCATTTGCACTTGTATATCGGAAACCACACATTGTTTCCTTTAATTTAGAAAATAGGAAGAAATGATTAGGTTCAAGGTCAGAACTGTATGGTGGGTGCTCCAGTAATTCCACCTTTGAGTCCTTTAAATAGACTTTAGTTTGCGCAGTAGTATGTGAGGATGCATTGTCCTGATGCAATACTAGTTTACTTCGAGGCCTATTTTCACGCACTTTTTCAAACACCCGTGGCAAACAAATTGTTATGTACCAATTAGAAGTTACTGTTTTCCTATCTTCTAATGCAATATTGACAGCAGGGCCGGATTTTGAGAAAAAAGATATAATCATTTTAGTACCAAACTTCGAACTCGTTTTAGTTTGACAGGACTGGGGTCTGTTGGAAAGACCCATTGACCTGATTTCTGTTTTGTTTCACATTTAAATGATCCATGATTCATCACCTGTTATAATATCATACACTGCTTTAGATTTACCTTCGTTGTACTTTTTTAATGTTTTAATGCACCATTCCATACGATGTTTCTTTTGACCATCATTTAAATTATGAGGTATCCAACGGTAACAAACTTTCCTGCCTTTTAGATGATTTAGAAAATTTTATGTATAGCGGTCATTCCAATGTTGTCTTCTTTAATCATTGTACGAATAGCAGCTATATTTTCATCCTGCAGAAATTGGCCGATCTTTGCGTAATCGTCATTGAGAAGAACTCAATTTAAATTCATTGTACCAGCTGTGAACAGACCTGATACTAGGTGCTTTATTTCCAAAAAAAAAAAACATCCCGAAGCTTTTCGATGCATTATTTTGGAGAAGGCGAACTTTTAAAATAGTAAAACATCAAGGCTAGGAAATTTTCTTTTGTTAACTGTATTTTCATTAAGCCGTGCGTACTTTAAAACTTCATGTAAATTTACTGATAACAGATAACGAATTGTAACAAGAACTACCATACTACCTAAGGATTTACTTTTGTTTTGCCATGCATTTATTTTTCATAGCTACCTTGGTTATATTTATTAAAAATCAGATGTGGACACCACATGACTTCCTTGTACCCAAGACCAATATGAAGTATAGGCCCAATTATAAAATTGCACGTATTTGACGTAATTTGACATTAATATCTATTTTTACCTTCCGTCACCTTTAGGTAAGGAAGGTATTGTCTTTGGTCAAAAAATTCGATGATGAGATTTTAATCAATAAGCACGTTTTAGGTTCCCTAGAATACTAATTTACTATTTTTACGATGATGTCTGTATGTGTGTGTGTGTGGATGTGTGTGTGTGTGTGTGTGTGTGTGTAACAAAATTTTCGTCTGCGATAACTCTAATACTACAATTACAAAAATTATAATTTTTTCGTATACTTCTTCGTTACATCCATATGAAGAGCTGATTAGATTTTGGTTACAATTGGTCAACCGGAAGTACCATCATTTGAAGATTTTAACAGTTTTTCTTGAAAAAACTATGTTAAATATAATTTTTTCACTTTTGATGTTATTATAAATATTAAAGAATATTTTATTCTCTATACGATTTGACTACATTTTATACTTAATATTAAATGGATATGGAGTTAAAAAATTATAAAGAAATTAAATTTCATAAAATAGCCATAGCTATGGAAACAGCTACTATATTAAGAAAATTCTGATTGAAAGATGTCAGTGTCAAGTGAAATTGACATAGTGTGTTTGTCTTATAATTTTATTGGAACTATAGGACCTTTTGCTTTCTGAATGGAATTTGTATAAAATACATACAACTACTTTAAGGTAATGTACAAGAAATAATAATAATAAATCTTTTATTTCTGCAGATACATTACACTGTATATAGAAAACGTCACAAAATAATAATTTTCTGTATGAAATTTGCATAAAATACATGCAACTGCCGGAAGGTAATGTACAAGAAATAGAATTATTAATTTAGGAAGGAACTTTCCGTATGAAATTTGTACAAAATACATAGAACTGACGGAAGGTAATGTGCTGGCCACATCAGATTTTTTTATTTTTTTGTCATTTTTTGTCCTAATCCATAGCAAGCTTCATTAGAAAAACAAAAAAGTATATAAGTTTTAAATTTACATATCTCGCTTATACAAAAGGCTAATTTAATAATACTTGATGTGCAGAATTTAATTCTCTAAAATTCTTATTTGACGCATTTACTTCTAAAATCAAAATGTAGCCATTTTATTCAAGAAAAACTGTTAACAACTTCAGGTAATATATCACTTCCGGTTAGCCTGTTTTAACCAAAATCTATTATGTTTTTCCAATTGACATAAAAATCTTATATACCAAATTTTAAAAGTTTTGGATTATATTTTAAAATAGTTTTTCATTAAAATCAATTATAGGCTTCAAATAAAGTACCATTTCTGGAAATTATGTAATTACCAAAAAGGGAAGTGCACAACTAGATGTTATAGCAGTCTTAAATACAAAATTTCAACTTTCTACGGCTTACCGTTTTTGAGTTATACGAGATACGTACGTACGTACAAACAGACGTCACGACGAAATTAGTCAAAATGGATAGTTCCGTTGAAATCTGAAAACCGACATTTTTCGCGATTACAATACTTCCTTTACTTTGTACAAGGAAGTAAAAATAGATTCTGATAATCTGATTTATACACAATTTTGAAGATATAAGGGAAAAAACTTTGTAACCAAATTCAAAGAAAAAGAATTTGATATTTTGGAGGCTATTGTAACAAAAGCAGAATCTGGGTCCCTAGATTCACGACCAGAGACTTTGTAAAAAAATAAACGCTACAATATCTAAGCAAACTCTACGATAAATGCATACTTTGTCTGTATTTATTTCCTCTTCGTTGTACAAAATTCATATTCATATTTCATCGCAACTATTAATTATCCGAGGTCATAAAATAACTTTCATAATATTGCACATATAGTGAATTTAGTGAGATTTATGCGGACAACAATAATTTACATAGAAAGTAGTTCAATTGAAATTTGATTAAAGTTTGCAACCGTGCAGTTTCACCGATCGAGATGGATCTAAAGTATAATTTTTCTGATAGGAAAGGTTTTGTTCACATGAGTAACTTTATCTCAGAAATAGAACAAGAATGTGAAGCATATTAGATGGAATTTTTATAGTTATCGATTTTGAGCTTGCGGTATTTAATTCTATTATTGTCCTGGGCTTCATTAGCTTCGTGTCGACTTGTCCTGGATTATCCTGTCGCCAGGACAACGGGTCTAACAGATTTTAATTAGAAGTAAAGTTCTATGTTTGGGTTTAATCTTTTATAATGAATTTTTATTAAAAATAAAATATTCTGTAAATTATAATTTAATTAAAAATAAAATAGAACTATTATAGTATCGTTATCCAGTAAAAGATTGTTCTAACCATAGCATTAACCTGCAATTTTAATACTTTATGATATGTAATCAAATAAGTGAACTTTACATATCGGAACATGCAACAGTATTTTAGTTTGATGAAATCTTTCAGAGTAATTTTGTAAAATAATAGTGTATAGCTTTAAACAAACAAATAAACTGTAAACTATTTTCTACTTCACACAACAAACATAACATTGTAACAATTTCTATCATACGAAAATTAAAGATTTTAATAACAAATAACATACAATCCTGGCCAAAATAGTTATTTGTATATCAAGGCCGCGAAATCAGTTTTTAGCGTACCGAGAGAAAAATTGTCGTCGAGGCCGCTTGCGGCCGAGGCAAGACAATCTCGAGGGCGCTAAAGGATTTCGCGGACAAGGTGTACACAATATTTTTTGTGCAACCGTAAAAAATATGTAATTACAAATTTTATTAATTTAAACCGTTTCATTGTATATAGAAAGTTAGCTTTCACGGTGGCTATGGGATTAACATTTGATAAACCAAATCATGCAATTTTCAAGTGTCAAAGTGATTATTTACCTAATTTCGCGGCCGCTACCATGACAACGTCCGCGAAATGAATTTCGCGGCCGTTACCATAACAACGGTCGCGAAATTTAATTTCGCGGCCTGTATTGCGGCTGCGAAATGCTTATTTCGCGTCCGGTTGCACAAAAAATATATTAAATAAATAAATATAAATATATCATCACGGCATATTACCCATTGCTGGGTGTGCCAATGTGCTTTGCTCACAGATATCGGTAATGATGATGACATATTTGTACCGTGCGGGCGTTTACCAGGCATCACCTCACGGGCACTCATTGTTGGCGTGGAGAGTGCACCACAGGGGTCAATTTTGTGCCATTTAAAATTAGAAATATTTGGCGTCCGTCGGGATCGAACCCGGTTCCCCAGATTCGCGACCAGACACTCAGGCACTCGGCCACGAGACCTCTGTGTGAAAAATATATTGATATATTCCAAAACTTTTCAAATTTGGTATTTCAGATTTTTATATGAATGTGAACGACATGTTAGATTTTTTCTAAAATTGATAAACCGGAAGTGATACTTTACTTGAAGCTCTCAAGAGATTTTCGTGAAATATATATTATGATATATTCCAAAACTTTTCAAATTTGGTATTTAAGATTTTTATATTAATGGGAACGACATGTTAGATTTCTTCTAAAATATAATAGAATATATTCCAAAACTTGTCAAATTTAGTATTTAAGACTTTTATATAAAGGGAAGCAACATATCAGATTTTGGCTAAAATTGATAAACCGGAAGTGATACTTTATTTGAAGCTCTGAACAGATTTTCGTGAAAACGATATATTTATACAGGAAGCTAAAAACATTTTTTTTTTTTTGAAAAAATATATTCAAACATGATTCAAAACTTCTCAAATTTGGTATTTAAACCTCGTGTATAATTTGAAACAACATGAGATTTTGAATATAGCTATATGATAAACCGGAAGTGGTACTTAATTTGGAGCTCTTAACAGATTTTCGAGGAAAAACATTATAAAATATAATCCAAATTTTGGTATTACAAACTTTTCTATTTATTGGAACAACAAATTAGGTTTTGTTTACAAACGATCAACTGGAAGTGATATTTTACTTAAAGCTCATTGTTATTTCAAACATGAAATTTACGGGAGGTCATGTGTTGACCACATCAGTTTTTTTTTTATATTGAAATATGAACAACTGATCTATAAAGTAAGATTAGACAATAAAAAAGTGTAGCAAACACTTCGTTCATTAAGGAAAAAGAAAACTAAATTTGTGCAAAATTATCTGTTTTCAAAAATTCAATCATGAGAATAAATTTTATTATCGTTGATTAATGACTCTAGGTGTATAGTTTATTGCACTCTTAGTACTTATGCTACTGATTGTGAATAAATTTGTTATAATTCAATCGGAAAATATAGCCTGAGCAGAAAATTCAGGAGAAGATGATCACATTATACAATACATCGCTGTAACCTTGATTATTCCCAGAAGTACTACCCAAAATGTAACTCGGGGATTACATCAAATAACGAATATCAGGAACACTATGCATTACAATCCCGTTTAAACATCGATTTATAGCAATATTTGCACTACAAAAATGGGGCTTGCTACCAATTGTTGTCTGTTGCCATGTGGCAGATGCTCGTGGAATTGAAATTTCTGCACGAACCTTTCGCTGAAGGTTATGCGAATATTATCTAAGCCTTCGGATGCCCATTGCTTGCCCAGCTTTGCTCGTAGCACATTGAGTATAGTGACTACATTTACGCGGGAACATAATTATTGAAATACTTGGTTTTTAGTTTCACAAACATCGTATAAATTATTTGTAAAAAAAAACAAGTATTTCAATAATAAAAATAAAATAGTTAATTTTATACCAAGGATTGAATTTTGATAAATCCAAAGTGTTAGTATTTGAAAGGAGAGAATTTGTGATCGTGTGCAATGTGTTGGTGGAGCAAGTGAATGAGTTTGTATATTTGGGTAGCATGATGTCAAGTGATGGTCGAATTGATCGAGAAATTGAAAGGAGAGTGAATGCGGGGGTGTAAGGTAATGGGTGCTCTGCTCTGGGTATGTTTGCTCGAAACGTAAATGTATCTTGAGAAGCTCGGTTAAGTGTAAATAATGGAGTGCTAGTGCCTGCTTTGATGTATGGAAGCGAATGTTGGGCATGGACGGAAAGCATAAAAAGAGAGTGACTGCCGTGAAAATGAGGTATTTACGTGGTGTATGTGGCTATGTAAGACGGAATCGCGTGAGGAATAATTTGGTGTATGAAGAATGTTGTTAAGAGAAGAGAGTTGGAGTGAGTCAGTTGAGATGATTTGGTCATGTGGAGAGAATGTATATATCTTGGTGAAGTTGAGGGTGTCCGATTGCGTAGCCGTCCAGTGCGTAAGTGGATGGATGTGATTAACAAGGTGCTAAAAGAGAGAAAGTTTCCGAGTGAGAAAAGAAGAAGAGCATGTATGAATGCGATTATGAATGTGGCTAAGGCGAAAGAAGTGTGCTAAGACAGGAATGTGTGGCAGTGTAGCGAAGGATGATTGTTTCGTAACTATTATTGTGGTCCGGATGCGATATTTCGCTACCGAAAATCGGTCACTTTAATATGTTAAGAGTGAGGAATATTTGTTATATGATGTCAAGTTAGTAAGAATGTTGCTGAAAGAGTGATTATTTTTGTGGTTGTTGTTATTATTATTGTTTCGGATTTGTGCAGGTACTATTAGGGAAACAATACAGTCTGCAACGTATCTAAGTATTTTGTAGACCGTTACTATTAACAATGAGCTGGAAGGAGATTTGATCTGTAATTATTCACTTTGTGTAACTAAATAACATTTCAGAAAACTTACTTTGTGACCGATTGTAAAAAAATATTTTTGTTTTCATAAATAACCTAGAGAATGTCTTAAATCCAGACAAGCAACATCGCAAGAATAAACACAAAGAAAAAGAGGAATACGAAATTTCAATATGTTAACAACAGAATATTGAACGCAGTAGCTTGCGTTGAATTTACCAAATTTTGCCATAATTATTAAAATTTTGCCAATCTGCATTTTAATCCACCCATCCGTACCGTTCATTGTGACCCTCAGGCTTTGTTCCGTCCTTCATTTCCGCACAGAAATATAAATATATCATTCTGCAGTCTTCACAATTAGAGGGTGCTATGCCCGTGCCATTACCAGAGCTCTGGAATTGATACATTTTGATACATGATGTACAATCACCTGCCACATACATTCACGTAGGGGAAGGAATTATATCTGTCAATAGGGGTCGACGGAGCCGTTTTGAATACGCGAAAATTTATTTAACACAACGCACATTGACAAGGATTTAAATTATTAATTTGGCTTGACACTCTGGCTGAGATGATTACCTCATAGTACTGAATCCTGGATATGCCAGACCTACCCAGCCAGAGGACAAACATATACTAGCAGCTGGCCGACGTCAGGGCAAGACACGGACTATAAAAAGTCTGGTGTGGCCAACACGATACCTCCCGCCATTTACCGCCCCAGTCATAAAAAAGATTAAACTAAACCTTATTTTTGGATTTGCGAATTTTACTCTAATTTTGGCAGTTTATTTCTTAAAATATAGTTTAATCTAATACAAGTAACTACCTTTTTTGATAACAAAATGAAGATTATATCGGATAACCGGAAATGGCACTTTACAAGAAGCTCAAAATAGTTTTTCTTCGAAAAATACCTTTAAATGTTATTTTTTCGAGATTAATGTTAATATAAAAATTAAAGATAATTAAATTTTCTATAGTTTTGCATTAATGCTTTTTCTATATATTTTATGGATAAATTTATAAAATTATCTATAATTTAAATCCTAGAGTCTACGCTTTAAACAAACAAAATGCAGTTTTTCAAATGTATGTAACTGACATAAATGTCACTATCAAAGAACTAATCATTTCAAAATAATTTTAGTAACGTTTTAAAAAGGAAAAAGTAAATAGAACAATAGAAAAGGAATTCAATACAGTTTCCACCATAAGTAAATATGTGGGTATGTATTTAGATTAATAAAAATTAACGATTCCGAAAATATTTAAGCTAATCCTCAATTCTGGATTAGTGAATTCTATTCTATCCATGTATTTAAAATTTAATCTTCATTTTATTATAGTTCCGGTGGCTCAATGGTTAGAGCAACGCCTCATGTCATGAGTGCCCTTGGGGCTCTGGGTTCGAATCCCACTAAGGCAAGGATGTGTATGAATGGGAACCCACTCTGCAATTGGGATTTAATTTTAATTGTTGATTCGCTAATCCAAAAAACTTAATCTTTTTTGTGACTCGGGCTGTGACATTTATCTGTCAGTTACATACATTTCAATAACTGCGTAACGAAGCAGTTTTTTGTTTAAAGCGTAGGCTCCGGGATTTAAATTATAGATAATTTTATAAATTTATCCATAAAATATATAGAAAAAATATTAATGCAAATCTATAGAAAATTTAATAATCTTTAATTTTTATAATAACACTAATCTCGAAAAATAACATTTAAAGGTATTTTTCGAAGAAAAACTATTTTGAGCTTCTAGTAAAGTGTCATTTCCGGTTATCCGATTTAAACCAAAATCCAATGGGCTCTTTTCATTACAGAAGAAGTTCGAAATACAAGTTATCATAATTTTCTGAATGATAGTATTTGAGTTAGAGTGGAGGATCCACACTTACCCACATACACACATACACACAGATATTAAAACGTGCTCATTTACCAAAATCTGAATATGCGATTTTTTGCACGATCCCTATACCTCCCTTACCAAGTGTAGCGGGAGGTAAAAAAACATGAAATTTGTTGAAGTCCAGTATTCCTATCGCATTCCAATTATTGTCCTTAAAAATGGATGTGAATTTAAAAGATATCTAGTGGAATTCATATCCCGGTTAATCTTTTTAATTTAATATTTTTCTTTGATGCCGTTCACTTTCCGCTGAGCCTTGTAAAGTAATATACAATTTACTTGCAAAACACATGTATTTATAATTTTTCAAGGCATTCCCCTCCACAATCAATACATTTTTGCATCCGTGAAAACCAATCTCCAAAACATTTTCTCTCTTAAATGCGCCAACAGCTTCTTCGGCCGATGTAAAACGTAAACCCCGTAACTTATCCTTTACACGTGGAAATAAAAAGAAATCATTAGATACCAGGTCTGGAATATACGGCGAATGACCCATTGTTTCAACGTTTGGACATTCAAATAATCAGTCGTTCGAACAGCAGTGTGCGGCCGAACGTTGTCTTGATGCAAGATAATCCTTCCCCGTGGACGTTTTTCGCGAACATTTTGGAGAACTTGAGACAAACAAGTAAAATTGACAGTAAAATAATTTTAAAAATCTGATGTGGCCAACACATGACCTCCCGTCAGTTCCATGTTTGAAATAGCAATGAACTTTAAGTAAAGTATCACTTCCGGTTGATCGTTCGTAAACAAAATCTAATTTGTTGTTCCAATTAATAGAAAAGTCTGTAATACCAAATTTTGGATTATATTTTATTATGTTTTTCCTCGAAAATCTGTTAAGAGCTCGAAATTAAGTACCACTTCCGGTTTATATAGGTATAGTCAAAATCTAATGTTGTTTCAAATTATACACGTGTTTTAAATACCAAATTTGAGAAGTTTTGAATCATGTTTTAATATATTTTTTCAAGAAAATCTGTTTATAGCTTCCTGTAAAATAGTACTTCCGGTTTATCAATTTTAGAAAACATGTAATATGTCGTTCTCATTAATATAAAAGTCATAAATACCAAATTTGAAAAGTTTTGGATTGTATCAATTTATTTTTCACAAAAATCTGTTCAGAGCTTCAAATAAAGTATCAATTTTAGCCAAACTCTATTATATTGCTTACTGTTATATAAAAGCCTTAAATACTAAAATTGAAAAGTTTTGGATTATATTTTAATATAGTTTTTCATTAAAAACTGTTATGGGATTCAAGTAAAGTATCACTTCCATTTATCCAATTTTACCCAAAATCTAATCAACTCGTTATATGAATGCAGGAAGCTTAAATACGGAAAATAGATATATTTGGAAGTTTGTTATAAGAGTTATCGTGGACGAAAAAAATCGTCACACACACACACACACACACACACACACACACACACACACACACACACACACACACACACACACACACACACACACTCACACACACACGGACATCATCGTAAAAATATTATAATCGGATTCTAGGGACCTTAAAATCAAATCTGGATATGCGATTTTTAGCAAAAAAGGACCATACGTTATTACACATTTTTGGGCGAGCCAATCTGTTTCTATTGCCACATTTCGGGGATGACGTATATGAATAATTTTATGTTATTCGAAAACTGAAAATAATTTTTAAAGTTTTAATTTTGATCGTAAAAATAGTAAAAACGTGTTGTGGGGACCCTAATTCGTGCTTATTTACTGAAAACTCACCATCGATTTTTTGGCACGATTAAATTACCTCCCTTACCTACGGTATGACGGGAGGTAAAAATCAAGGCTCCTGCTCCCTGTATTTTCATTCTCTGCTAAAACAAAACAACGTCCCCCGTATGTAAAAATCCAATGCCAACTAGAATATTAATGAGCATGAAATAAATTGCATCTGGCTGTGAAAAGGGCAATTACCCACACTTGGGGGAGAAGGGTTGGTGTGACGTCACGGAGTGAACTTAATTATTTGGGAACACCATCGCTCAGTAATGTGCCACGCGGCTGATGCCGCTGATTGCCGATGAGAGACTCACAGTGATGGTCCATGGCATCACGTTTTCAAAACAGGGAGGTTATACGACTATAATTGTTCCCGAAAGGGGACTAAATCAACCCGATACGAAATTATACAACAGAGATCATACAGAAGAGAAAATAAGTATAAATAATTGTCTAGCGCAATTTTATGTAACTATTCTTGTAACGCTGCTGTTATAAAACAAAAACTTGGAAGATTCAAGTAAGTTCCAAAATTTATTGGGGCCAATTATAAAATGACAAATATAACAGATAAAGGGCCCTATTCTGTAACTCGGTGGTTAATTTTTAACCACTGGTTAAAATTTTTATCCAATGGTTATTAATTTGACAACTAAAAATCTCTTTTTTTGTTATATGTCAACATACTTGATTGGCTTAAAAAAATAACCAGTGGTTAAATATTAACCACTGAGTTACAGCCCATTGGGGCCTATTTCGTATCTTAGTGGTTGATATTTAACCACTGGTTAAATTTTTTAACCAATCAAGTATGTTCACATATAACAAAAATCTGATGTGGCCAGCACATTACCTTCCGTCAGATCTATGTATTTTGTAAAAATTTCATACGGAAAGTTCCTTGCTAAATTAAATATTCTATTTCTTGTACATTGCCTTCCCGCAGTTGTATGTATTTTATGCAAATTTCATACAGAAAATTATTATTTTGTGACGTTTTCTATATACAGTGTAATGTATCTGCAGAAATAAAAGATTTATTATTATTATTTCTAGTACATTACCTTAAAGCAGTTGTATGTATTTATACAAATTCCATACACAAAGCAAAAGATCCTATATTTCCAGTAAAAATTATAAGACAAACACACTATGTCAATTTCACTTGACACTGACATCTTTCAATCAGAATTTTCTTAATATAGTAGCTGTTTCCACAGCTATGGCTACTTTATGAAATTTAATTTCTTTATAATTTTTTAACTCTATATCCATTTAATATTAAGTATAAAATGCTGTCAAATTGTATAGAGAATAAAATATTCTTTAATATTTATAATAACATCAATTGTGAAAAAATTATATTTAACATAGTTTTTTCAAGAAAAACTGTTAAAATCTTCAAATGATGGTACTTCCGGTTGACCAATTGTAACCAAAATCTAATCAGCTCTTCATATGGATGTAACGAAGAAGTACACGAAAAAATTATAATTTTTGTAACTGTAGTATTAGAGTTATCGCAGACGAAAATTTTGTTACACACACACACACATCCACACACACACACATCCACACACACACACACACACACACATACAGACATCATCGTAAAAATAGTAAATTCGTATTCTAGGGACCCTAAAACGTGCTTATTGATTAAAAACTCATCATCGAATTTTTTGACCAAAGACAATACCTTCCTTACCTAAAGGTGACGGAAGGTAAAAAAAGGGATTTTTAGTTGTCAACTCAATAACTATTGGATAAAAATTTTAACCAGTGGTTAAAAATTAACCACCGAGTTCCAGAATAGGGCCCAATACCATATATGAAGAGGTTATTGTATAAATTTCTACTGTCTAACTATACCCTTTAATTGGTGACTATAATGTTAAAAACTGACTACCGTGTTGCTCTACAGGTCTTCTCCAAAGAAATAATAATTGTTATTAAACAGCTTCACCATCATATTCCACCGTTAAAAAATGGGATAAACAGTTTTGCGTGGGAAGATATGGCATTGATGACGTTCTACTCGTATATGATGACTGCGAGATAAGTATGTTGGGTATAGGAGAAACAGCTTGGTGATAGAATGTTGCAGCTCGTCTTTTGGCGCAGTCGACAGGATATTCTCATCGTATCTCCAAAACTTTTGTTTTTTATTATCTTGTTATTTTTACCTCCCACTACCCTTGGTGAGGGAGGTGTAAGGATCGTGCTAAAAATCACATATCGAGATTTTGGTAAATGACCACGTTTTAAGGTCCCTGGAATCCAATTTTAAAATTTTCACGATGATGTCTGTGTGTGTGCGTGTGTGTGTGTGTGTGTGTGTGTGTGTGTGTGTGTGTGTTTGTGTGTGTACGTGTGGATCCTCCTCTCTAACTCAAATACTATCATTCAGAAAATTTTGAAATCTTGTATTGCAAACTTTTTCTATTATGGAAAGAGCCCATTAGATTTTTGTGTAAATCGGGTAACAGGAAATGGCACTTTACTTGAAGCTTAAAATAGTTGTTCTTCGAAAAATACCTTTAAATGTTATTTTTTCGAGATTAATGTTATTATAAAAATTAGAGATTATTAAATTTTCTACAGATTTTGCATTATTACTTTTTCTACATACATTATGGATAAAGTTATAAAATTATCTATAATTCAAAACTTACGCTTTAAACAAATTAAACTTGGTTACGCAGTTATTCAAATGTATATAACTGACTATCAAAGAACTAATCATTTCAAATTAATAATAGTAACGTTTTAAAAAGAAAAAAGTAAATAGAACACTAGGAAAGGAAATCAATACAGTTTCCAGCATAATTAAATATGTAGATAAGTATGTATTTAGATTAATAAAAATTTACGACTCGCAAAAAAGTTTAAGCTAGTAGACCTTTTCAATTTAACGGCTATCTCTTTCTATCGCTGCAAATAATAAGAAAATGGCGCGAACAACTGCCATTTGGGCTGTCAAACGAAACGTCAAAGATATTGCACTCATTAAAATACCTGTAATCTCAGTGAAAATTTGCATCGTTAGACATTTTAACTACAATAAAAGCTTTTGTAACTTATTTTGATAAGATTTTTTAAAGTTAACAAACGCCATAGCTCTCAGTTGTTCTTACTATGCGCAGATCCCCATTGCGCATATCTTCTATCTCTTTAAATTGAAAAGGTCTATTCTCATTTTTGGATTAGTGAATTCTATTCTATCCCGATATTTAAAATTTAATCTTCATTTTATTATCAAAAAAGATAGTTACTTGGATTAGATTAGACTATATTTTAAGAAATAAACTGCCAAAATTAGTGTAAAATTCGCTGATCCAAAAATAAAGATTGGATTAATTTTTTTGTGACTCGTGCGGTAAATGGCGGGAGGTATTGTGTGCCACACCAGATTTTTTTATAGATACCTGTACAGATATGGAACGTAATATTTACATATATCTGGGAGCATATTTTCGAACGTTTTTTATTGATAATCATAACTATTTTATTGTTTCTAGAAGCATGCATAATTTAGTAAAATACCTCTACATTACATAGTTGCACTATCCCCGTTGTACTTTTATTGTTCTCTTTCTTGTTTTTGCTGTAATTAATTTCACACGTCGTTACTCTATGTAATTCATTTGCCGGTATTTTTGTAGTGGAGAGGAGACACCGACACGTTTTTGTATTTGTTTAGTTTGTTAATAAAACAGGAGACACGAGACATGAGGCATCCACTTTGACTTGCTGGCAAATGTGACACACGCGGACTGAATGTTCAAGCGACGTTTTAATAACACACGTGATGCAATTACAAAAGGACATTTCAGGTGCTTTATTTTTAAATTAACATCAAGCAGGTGATGAGATGAATAAATTAAATGTTTTAATTTAATATGACCCACATCTGAAAACAATATTTTGAACAATACCTGCATTCTAATGTTTTCTTTTGCTACCGAATTTCAAAAATTGCTTTTGTGGGATAAATAATAAAGTAATTAATAATTTAAAGTCCTAATTTATTATGGTGATTATTTTTTGATATTTCTTACGACCAATGAAATGTTCCATTTTGTGTCACGTGTCTGCGTTTTAACCAATCCTGTCATTATTATACTGAGATTAAAGCTGTAGAGAATAGGTACGTCCAATAAGCCCAGTAAAACAAGCAACCGGAAGTAAAATTTGTTGAACGACTTTGCTAGTCTAGCATTTGCTTGATTTGCTCGCAATCAATCCAAGCCACAATTTTCTCGCTTGTCTTGCTAAGTGTCAAATATAATGGCGGGAAATACAAATTTTCTATACATGAAGTTAACTTGAACTGTTTCTATTTCTTTATATACTACTACTTCCGGTTGTCCAATTGTTACCAAAACTCTTCACATTATTGTTAGATTGAGGAATCCGTAGTTAAGAATGTCTTAAGTCTTATAGTATTTGAGAAATCGTGGATCCAACATCCACACACACGCACACACACACACACACACACACGCACACACACACACACACACACACACACACACACACACACACACACACACACACACACACACACACACACGGACATAATCGTAAAATTGTCATAATCGGATTCTAGGGACCTTAAAACGTGCTTATTCACTAAAATCTGGATATGCGATTTTTAGCATGAATTCAATACCTCTCTCAGCGAGAGGTAAAAAAGGCTTTGAGAGTTTTGTGATGGATGTTTATAACATTATTAAATTTGAAATATTTTGTTATAGTCAATATAGCTTCTTCCAAATTAATCCCACTATCTAAAAATAAATATATAAATTCATTTTCCATATGTTCGCAGACCATGAAAAGAGATACGACAGATACACAATTACAGAATGTTATATTTGATATCTATATACATTTCCCGATAACAGTTATGGATGACAGTTCGTTATATAGCTAGCAAATCGTTCAGCGAACTACGTCATATAGCTAGCAAATCGTTCAGCGAACTAAGCAACTAAACTAGTCTCGTTTGCTTACCTAGTATTTGCTAGATTTGCTTACTTTAATCAACACACCTATTATTCCCGGGAATAACCTTTGTAGCTTTTGTTTTTGTTGACATATGTCAGATAGTAATCAACACAGCGAAAATGACCAATTTTGTGCCATTTGTAATCATGAAATAAACCAAAAAATAATAGAAACCTCTTCTAGAAATACCATAATTAGTAATTATACCTTTTGATTATTTATTTTGCATTGTCAAATAGTATGTTCCGTAACGCAACCGGTTCGATCTGGTTTACGGTTTTTGTTCCGTAAGTCCTGAAACTTTACCGGTTTATATTTGGAACGCGGTTCCTGAAAGAAGTTGGTAAAAAGTCGGACCACGGCAACCACAAAATAATCCTGGTTTCTCTGGTATTTTTACCCCCACTACCGCTTTCAAACATCATCATAACAAAAACGATATACGTCAATGTCAAATTTCTATACCGCATTAGTGGTATTACTAATAATTATTATAGATTAAGTATGAAAACATTATTTATATTTGATATATTGTTGGTCGTCTTAATTTTATTGGTATTCAATTTAATAGAATGTTCAATTTCGTTGTCATATTCAACGTTATCATTCATTTGGTTATTTTTATTTTTGTTAGGTTGTGTCAGTTTTAAATGTCATATGATTCACGGTACAAATATGTCATCATCATTACCGATATCTGCATACAAAGCAGATTGGCACACCCAGCAATGGGTAATATGCCGTGATGATATATTTATTTATTTATTTATTTATTTATTTATTCAATGTCAATTTGTCCCGAAATAGATGAAAGTATTCAGGAACCATGGTGTACCCGGAATCAAGATACTGGTTTTTTTGGTTGACTTACGGAACATAGTAAAAGTGTGTACTAGTTGTCAAAACAGACTTACCAACTGAGCAATGTAAATGAATGAAGCTAGTTAATTACGATAGTAGATAGCGTTACAATAGCATGAAAGACTAATTCCGTTGTTTGAAACTCGTGGATGGAAAATTAATATAATTAAATATAATTCGAAAGTTCGATAAATTAGAAAATAATTTTTCTACGGGATTCGTGACTATTGCCTGGCAACAAGTTTTAGAAAAATCTGTCAAATTATTTTCAATTTATTCTCACTCTCTTGTTATATTATTACTGACAATAAGATATGACGGTTGCTAAGGAAACGTTATTAAACATGCATCAGAATAGGGCTGTTACAAGAATTTTTATATCCCTTGTAAGTATTAAATTTAAAAAGATATCATTATTTAAATATCCTCAAATTTGGAAATATCACCAAATATCCATTAGATATTTTACAATTAATTTTTGATATTTGGATATTTTGAAAAAGTCACGTGATCTGAAACAGAATATGACGTCACAACACATACATCTTCATCGGCTCCAATTGGTCTCTTAAAGTGTCAATTCTTTGCGTTTTGTTACAAGTGTTATGATAAATATATTGTCAAAGTTGTAAAACAAGTGTCAAATTTTTGAGTTTGGTTCGAGTTAGATAATACAAAATTCAATATAAAATGAGTAATTTGCAGGATCGTATTGTGCCTTCTTGCAAAAATGCGCTAGGAACAAACCTACTATTGAATTTATAAATATGCCAAAAGATGCGAAGAAAAGAAAATTGTGGTTGGAAGCAGTAGGTCGAAGAGCTGATGGTTGGGTTTTTACATTTTATTTTACCTTAACTCGTTAACACACCTTATTTCGGCAATAGTAAAACAGTCGTTTTCTGATATAAATTCAGCCATCATCCAGCTTTCGATTTCGGTAAACTGTCCTACTTAGCTTGAGTGTAGTCTGTATTAGCCATTATTACTTTATTACTCATTTATAATGGAAAATGTCAACGTCAAATGTCAAATTAGAAGTTTGTTATTAACATGTGACAAACTAACGCATACGTTTATTTATCTAAATAACAAAAATAAATGTAGGTGATGGAAAAACTGTTTTTCTATTGGCTGTGAATGACGTAATGTATGTGCTTCTACGGCACAGGAGTGGGGAGTTGTTTTTCATGACTATTTGTAGTGCCAATATTCGTATTTAATTATTTACGAAAATAACAACAAATTATTCAAAAAATAATTATTAATAAGAAAAATATTGCATAAACTTTCATTTAAAATACTTTTTGAAAAATGTGAAGCAGGCTCATAGTAGACCAGAACCTATGAACTTATAAAAAACAGTATTTTAATTTCAAATATTGTCCCATATTGACAATGTATTATTGAGGGCATTTACTAGGCGTCACCTCAAAGCTGTCATAACGTAATCGAATCCCAATCAGTCGCCTTGAAGTATATTTGAAAAAGAATTGTTCCTCATAAAAGTATGGCTAGAGACATGATGAAATATCTGCAATAGTTTTCGTCCTCCATTCTAAATCTATTCTATTTCTAAGTATGGAATATCACGCACTGGAACTGTATACAACTACCAATCACTCTCCACTTCTCCTCCATTTCCAAAATATATCACTGGATGACAGTGGCTATTTATATTTATAGCTGATTGTTTCCATCATCTGCACTCTCCACTCCACCGACGGAGTAATACCGTATTGATCCATTGTCGATTGCGCTGTAAATCTCTCTCCACATTAATCACGCTCGCGATCACGATCACCACGAGCGTGAATCGTGAATTGCTGAGTTTTACTGCTCTGGAAGCGTCCGAGTTATAGCCGCGCGGCATACGACTACAGCGGTTATAGACGTGAAATATGTCATATCATACCACAAAAGATTGTTTCAAACTTCATTTTCTTATACGGACTTGGTGGATACTTTCGTAATTTAGTTTTTATTATATATAGATAGGATTTTCTATGGTACTCATTTCGCTATAGTAACCGGCCCTAATCTTATGGGTCACGTGTATTACAGTCACTATATTTAGTGTTAGATAGACAATTTTACCAATGGGTATCGACTTGTAAATGGTGTCATCATATCTAAATATTCAATATAAAGTCTGAAAAATATGTATCTCTTGATTAAAGACAAAATTGATTTCAACAATAAAAAATTGATGCAGTCAGCACGTAACCTCTCGCCAGATATTTTACCTGGTTGTGCGCATAAAACAAAAAATATTTTTAAATACAAATACATATATTCATGTCTCACTACAAAATAATTCTTACATATATTTGCAAAATCTATGGGATATTTTAATATAAATTATATACGATACATACATTTTTCTACAAATCTATTAAAAGTGGGCTTTTTAATGTTTGTTTTTAGCGTGAAAATGTCATTTTATGACACCAGTGTTAAAAGTGATAGATCATTGTTACTTTTGACACTAGTGAATGTCAAAAAATTATTAGAAATACAAATTTAAGTTAAAAAAATAGTGTTTGTAGAAAAAATAGTGAATGATATACGTGTTAAAAGTGATTTTATTTTGTTCGAAGGTTTGGAACACAAAATAAAATAATCTTCATAATGATGTAAAATATTTTTGACAGTGGCATTTATGTGTCAATTACAAACATTTGAATTTCTTGCCTTGAAGTAGTTTGATCTGAGATTTTTTACATCAAATTATTTTATAGGCATATTTTTATCTCTAAATCTATAGAAGATATAATAATGAATTTGTATTTATCGAATAAAGAATTTAACGTTCTTTAATACAATTTTTGATAAATAATATTTAGAGGATTTTTTTCTTGTAACTACTACTTCCGGTTGTCCAATTGTTACCAAAACTTATTCATCTCTTCCCATTATTGTTAGATTGAGCAATCCGTAGTTAAAAATGTTCTAAGTCTTATAGTATTTGAAAAATCGTGGATCCAACATTCACACACACATCCACACACACACACATACACACACGCACACAAACACACACACACTCACGCACGCACGCACGCACGCACGCACGCACACACACACGCACGCACACACGCACGCACGCACACACACACACACACACACACACACACACACACACACACACACACACACACACACACACACACACACACACACACACACACACACACACACACACACACACACACACACGGACATCATCGTAAAATTGTCATAATCGGATTCTAGGGACCTTAAAACGTGCTATTCACTAAGATCTGGATATGCGTTTTTTAACCTGAATTCAATACCTCTTTTAGCGAGAGGTAAAAATTGCCTAATAACAATAAAGAAAATTTGATTACAATAATGAATAAGACCAATTACATAAAAAATTGATTTTGTTACTGAAAACTTGTGAACAAAATGTAAAAATGTAGTGCCGGCTCTAGGCGGTAAGCAAACGATGCGTTGCATCGGGGCGCCTTCCTTGAGGAGCGCCGAAGTGAGAAAAAAATACAATTTAATATTAATAAACAAATGTATGGACTAAATAAGTTAACATACAAAAATTCATGAGTAATTCATTCTATCAGTACCACTTCATGTCGTGAGTAAAAGGCGCCTTTGTCCAAGGTTATATTTCAGCGCCCTCCACAATGTATAATTTATAAATTAACACACGCTTTAAAATCTGTACTTTGATATCTTCGATTTTTCGAAAAATGCTAGATTAAAAATGGTAAGGGAGATGGCAAGGTTGTCTTAAACACACTGTTCTTTATGAGTATTTATTTCGACCGGTTTCGATTTCTTACAAAATCATCTTCAAGGAGGGGTTGATCACTATTTAATCATAGATTAAAAATATTAATGAAATTCCCTTCTCTTAGTTACTCGTATAAACAAAATCATTTGTTGTGATCAACAATTTTACAGTTATAATTTATAGTTTGCAACATAACAATGCTAGAAAATTATCAATTTGGCAAGATATTTTCTTTTACTTTCTTTCTTCTAAATTTGAATAGTACCTATATAGATAAGAGAAATTCAATATCAGCATTCGACAGAAAAGAAAAAAAAATCGTCTCTCAAGATTTCAGAATTGTAAATCATAAGCATTTGATTCTAAGCAAAATGCTAGTATTTAAATATTTGATTCATTGTCGGATACATTGTTGTAATCAATATTCTTGAGCTATAATGAAAATATTCATTGTTGTAATCAACACCTTCACAGGTCAATATAACAATGGTAGAAAAATATTATTTTGGTACGATAATTATGCAAAAAAAAATAAAAATATTGTTCACTTCTATCCCCTTATTGTGTAAGTTATTATTTTTAGTATTTTTTTCTTTACTTTTATTTACTATTATTTACTGTCTTGAAATGTCGCCCCTGGTCAAGCGCCTTTGTGTGGGGCATATCCTGCCCACCCGCAAGGAGCGGGCACTGCATTCTCTCTAGAATGGATGTAAATTATTGCAATGATGACAAATTTGACAAGTTTTGGAGTATATCATAATGTATTTTTCACGAAAATCTGTTCAGAGCTTCAAGTAAAGTATCACTTCTGGTTGATTAATTTTATCCAAAATCTAATATGTCGTTCCCCTTGATATAGAAGTCTTAAATACTAAAATTGAAAAGTTTAGGATTATATTTTAATATAGTTTTTCATTAAAAACTGTTATGAGCTTCAAGTAAAGTATCACTTCCATTTATCCAATTTTACCCAAAATTTAATCAACTCGTTATATGAATGCAGGAAGCTTAAATATGGAAAATAGATATATTTGGAAATTTTTTATAAGTTATTGTGAACGAAAAAATCGTCACACACACACACACACACACACATACATCATACGTACATACATACACAGACATCATGGTAAAAATAGTAAAAACGTGTTGTAGGGACCCTAATTCGTGCTTATTCACTGAAAACTCACCTTCGAATTTTTTGATCTATAACATTACCTCCCTTACCTATGGTATGACAGGAGGTAAAAATATTTAAAAAATATTAAAAATGTTTCCAAAAAAAAAATTGTTTGTTTTTAGAATACACATCCAACGATACCACAAAAGACCTAGGGACCCATTTGAAATTCTGAATCTGAGTGTAGTTACACCTACTTCCGGTGAATTCCGGAAATCGGGACTAGTACCATTAAATTATTCAGATAGAATTATGTTATGCTAGTTTTTTCCTGAACCTCTAGGGTCTAGAGGACGTCGTATTTCTGAAAAAAAGCTTGGGAAAGTGGTCTGAAACAACCTGTATGTATGATATTTTTAGAAATATAATCCTGTTCTGAAAACGTTGTACACATAATTGAGTTTAGGTAAGAGTTATAAATCATAATTATGCCATTTTGTGTTGATTGTATCTAACATACATGTCTTCGCAAGCTTTGTCAGCAGTAACTTCCTCTGTTGCAAGTTTCAATATTCTGCGATAAAGGCGTAGCGAACTTTTAAACAAGTTAGCAGACAACAGAGGCTCCTTAGTCATCATTAAACATATCATATCGCGAGGAGCACATAACAAGAAGAGCTCAACGTCTAAAATTCTACAACAACTTCGATATGGAATCATGCATACAGTAATAGACAACGTCTTGTATGAATCAAATTTGTTTAGGATTAATGAAAGAAATTATGAATCGTTTCTGTAAAAATTGCGACGACCGTTTGTAAAGAAGAGACGCTTCTTTACCTGATTAAGAAAGCGTCAGTGAAAATTATACAATTAAAAGAGTTAACTTCAAAGGGTTTAACCCTGAGTTAACATCTTGGGAATATTTAAAAATTTGAAGAATTTGCTCTTTGATCTCCGCGCACTTTTGGGAATTTGTCCCACTTCGAAATAATTTAGTCACATGAAAATTTTATCTCCCTTGCGTTTAGCCCTTAACTTCCGAATTTAAACTTTGCATTTTAATGTGCCATTAAATCCAAAACTTTTCCAAAAGAAAAATCCGTTATATTCTATTTTTCCACTACACTTTTCAATTGAAAAGATTTAGGCAAAAACAACTATAGTGAGTTTCAGCTAAGATGCAATATTTACCATAGGCGATGTGCACAAAAGTAGTCAGCGCCGACAGCGGACAAAAATGACAAAATGGTTACTCACTGAAACATAACAAGTTTAAGTTTTATGTCAGAATAATTTTGTAATTTCTATTTTATAAAATATTTGCAATGAATGCGAATGATAGGACATCAAATATTATGTGATGCATTGGGGGATGTAATAATTCTTACTAAATTACCGATTGAAGTATCAAATTTTATAAATAAAAAGATTATATGAGGAACAGATGTATAAGAACATAATTTTTCAACAGATATCTCCTACTAACATGAAAAATTCTTTTAGGTATACATATTTTCTCATTGTAAAATATACTTATCGTATGAATAAAATTCCAACAATGGTCGTCTGATTGCAATAATGAAATATATGAAAATGTGTTTTTTAAGTTAATATTTGAACAAGATATAATACAAGAAGCAGAAAATTGTCTTAAAATTGTATAATACTTGCAGTTGTATGAAATAGAAGTCTATTTTTGACATAATTCGTCAATTAATTATAGATTTTGTACTTGTAATGTTAATGTTAAAGATAGAAATTCACATGGTTCGTATTTTTCGTGTATTTTCTTTTCCATGCTTGTGCTACTGATTCCACTTAGAGCCTAGTATATTTTCAATGAAGAATCTTCTTCATTTATTGTGAATATAAAAGAAAGATGCTAACATCATACACTGATATCATGATATGTAGATATTTTCTTCATTCCAATCATTCAAGTTTTCCAACTTTTTAATCCCAATTTCCTTAGGCGATGTGCACATTTTGAGCGTCAGCGCCTCTTTACAATTTTATTTTGAGTTGTTGCTATTGTGTATGAATTTTATACATCACAGTATATTGAAATGAATAAAGAAAATATTTAAAATGCTATATATGTTATGTGACAATCAAAAAAGTCAAAATACCAGCGAAGATACTGTGGCAGAAAATATAATTTTTCTCATAATATGTGTGATTTCTGTAAACCATTTTATCATATTTAAATTTATATTATAATTTATAATATTAGTTAAATGTTACAAAATGCATAATACATGGAAATGGAGATTAAAAAGTTGGAAAACTTGAATGACTGGAAAGAAGAAAATTTCTACATATCACGATGTTAGCATCATACTTTTATATCATTATATTCGCAGTAAATGAAAAAGATTCTTCATTGAAAACATACCAGGCTCTAAGTGGAATCAATTGCACAAGCTCGGAAAAGAAAATACACGAAAAATACGAACCTTGTGAATTTCTATCTTTAACATTAACATTACATATACAAAATCTATAATAAATAGACGAATTATGTCAAAAATAGACTTCTATTTCATACAACTGCAAGTATTTTAAGAGAATTTTCTGCTTCTTGTATTATATCTTGTTCAAATATTAACTTAAGAAACACGTTTTTATATAATTTATTATTACAATCAGACGACCTTTGTTGGAATTTTATTCATATGATAAGTATCTTTTACAATGAGAAAGTATGTATACCTAAAAGAATTTTTCATGTTAGTATAAGATATCTATTGAAAAGTTATTTTCTTATACATCTGTTCCTCATATAATCTTCTAGGAAATTTATAAAATTTGATACTTCAATCGGTAATTTTGTAAGAATTATTACATCCCCCACTGCATCAATTTACCCAAAATCTAATAAACTTTTTATATGGAAGCACAAAGCTTAAATACGGAAAATAGAAATATGTGGACGAAAAAATCGTCACACACGCACACAGACATCATCGTAAAAATAGTAAAAACGTGTTGTGGGAAGCCTAATTCGTGTTTATTTACTGAAAACTCACCATCGAATTTTTGGCACGATTACATTACCTCCCTTACCTACGGTATGACGGGAGGTAAATACGCTTTATGTTGCATTTCATTTGGAACAATGCAGTATGTTGATTATAAACTTACAAAAACGATTTCTGAATTTCATATTGAAATAGTAGTAAATATTCTCTGACAACTGATTCTTTCCAGTGACAAGTGAATGTATTTAGTGGTGTCAAGCAACGCAATGTTAGTATGATTTGTGGATGCGGTTAAAACTACACCAGCGCTACTGTGGTGGAGCTGGACACTGCTGTGGTAGAAGCAGATGTTTCAACAAAAATTTGATTTATAGCGGGAGATATATCATCAAACAATGGATTTATTTTTGATATTGTACTTACGATTTTGAAGAAATAACAGCGTATGGATTGTCGACTCACCTGAAAAAGATAAAAAAGTTTAATATACATTCACATTTGCTTTAGACCCTGCTTTGAAAATTGTATCGTTTATTAATATATATATATATATATATATAATTTTTTACAAGTTAATTAATATTAATATTTAGTTTCTTTTTGTAATAATGAGGTGTTGCAAAAAAATTAACATAACTTTTTACCTCTCGCTAAGAGAGGTATTGAATTCATGCTAAAAATCGCATATCCAGATTTTAGTGAATAAGCACGTTTTAAGGTCCCTAGAATCCGACTATAACATTTTTACGATGATGTCCGTGTGCGTGGGGGGGGGGGTGTATGTGTGTGTGTGTGTGTGTGTGTGTGTGTGTGTGTGTGTGTGTGTGTGTGGATATTGGATCCACGATTTCTCAAATACTATAAGACTTAAGACATTTTTAACTACGGATTCCTCAATATAACAATAATGGAAAGAGTTGATTAAGTTTTGGTAACAATTGGACAACCGGAAGTAGTAGTTCCAAGAAAAGAATCATCTAAATATTATTTATCGAAAATTTATGTACATACTTATATTAAAGAACATTAAATTCTTTATTCGATAAATATAAATAAATTATTATATCTTCTATAGATTTAGAGATAAAGAAATGCATATAAAATAATTTGATGTAATATATCTCAGATCAAACTACTTCAAGGCAAAAAATCTGATGTGGTCAGCACATTACCTTCCGTCAGTTCTATGTATTTTGTACAAATTTCATACGGAAAGTTCCTTGCTAAATTAAATATTCTATTTCTTGTACATTACCTTCCGGCAGTTGCATGTATTTTATGCAAATTTCATACAGAAAATTATTATTTTGTGACGTTTTCTATATACAGTGTAATGTATCTGCAGAAATAAAAGATTTATTATTATTATTTTTTGTACATTACCTTAAAGCAGTTGTATGTATTTTATACAAATTCCATACAGAAAGCAAAAGATCCTATACCTATTTCCAGTAAAATTATAAGACAAACACACTATGTCAATTTCACTTGACACTGACATCTTTCAATCAAAATTTTCTTAATATAGTAGCTGTTTCCACAGCTATGGCTACTTTATGAAATTTAATTTTATAATTTTTTAACTCTATATCCATTTAATATTAGGTATAAAATGCAATCAAATCGTATAGAAAATAAAATATTCTTTAATATTTATAATAACATTAAATGTGAAAAAATTATATTTAACATAGTTTTTTCAAGAAAAACTGTTAAAATCTTCAAATGAGGGTACTTCCGGTTGTCCAATTCTAACCAAAATACACACACACACACACACACACACACACACACACACACACACACACTCATACAGACAGCATCGTAAAAATAGTAAAATCGTATTGTAGGGACCCTAAAACGTGCTTATTCATCAAAAACTCACCATCGAATTTTTTGACAAAAGACAATACCTTCCTTACCTAAAGGTGACGGAAGGTAAAAATTTAAATGTTTGTAATTGACACATAAATGTCACTGTCAAAAATATTTGTATGCCACTGTCAAAAAAATTTGAACATCATTATGAAAATAAAAAAAAATCAACAACGCAATAGAAATACGTAAAAAAGAATATAAAAGGAATTTGCGAAAAAATATCTGGCGAGAGGTTATGTTCTGGCCACATCAGATTTTTTCTTCTGAAATTCGAATAAGTACATTCTACAGTATTATTAAATATGATTTTCTGTTTAAATTTCTGTATATATTAAGAACAGTATAGCAGTTTAAAAATATACTTTTTAAATTGGCGCCAAATTACACTGCCTGTAACGTCAGAAAGACATTAGCCAATGACAAAACTGGAAATATGATAAAAAAAAACAATTGTATCATACATCAAAGTCAATGATTGTTTTAATAACAACTGTGACATAAGGTCTGACTTATAGAGCAGCGTAATTTTTGGTTCTTTAGCGTAGTTCTTAGTTATTTATTCTTATATTATAGCGATATATTTCATAGTTTAATGCCCAGTGTTATAAAAGATGGATAAGTAAAGCACTAGCAAAGTAAAATTTACTCTTGAAGTAAAATAGTTTATTCCAAAGATTTTCGTCAAAACAAGAATAAAAATACTAGCTAAGTAAATCTACAGAACAAATGACTCCACCGATGTTCGAGGAAGTAGGTAAATTATATTCTGTAAAATAAATTTGAATTAAATTTATAATAAATTTCATCCCATGTATTATTTTTACATTTAATTTTTTCCCCGTTCTCTCTTTTTTCCATTTTAGTTGACACTATATGACACACACGCACACACACTTTATTTTCTATTTTGACTTTTGGATTTATTTCGTGTCAGAAACATACAGGATACAATATTATTAAAACATATAAAACATATTACAGCGACACATTGTTTGGAATAGATACTCTTCAGTTGAAGATTGACATTATCATCAGTAGTGGTCTTAAGCAATACCGTCTAGTAATGTTTTATCCTGGACTTATCAATCTCTCTTATGCTCCAGTAGTGCAAAGATTAGCCAGTATAAGAAAGCGTAGCCTGAGTGCATCATTTCTCAGCTAAATAATTAAATGTATTCAATAGTTCTTATTTAATTATAAAAATATTTATATTTACATCAAAATGATCTTTACAACAAAGGAGTTAAGATTTTATGTTTTCATCTTTACTTGCGACAAACCTTTTCATTCTTCTTTCTTCGTTTTGAGGCACTACTAGAAATATTTACCCTATTATCAGTTCTATTTGGGCACAATGCACAAAACACCTTTTTACAACCATGTTTGATTATTTCCAAATACAAAAATCTGATGTGGCCAGCACATAACCTCTCGCCAGATATTTTACCTGGTTGTACGCATAAAACGAAAAATATTTTTAAATACAAATACATATATTCATGTCTCACTACAAAATAATTCTCACACATATTTTCAAAATCTATGGGATATTTTAATATAAATTATGTACAATATACATTCTTTTTTAAGTATATTCTTTTGCGTTGTGGACTTTTTTTATTTTCATAATCTTCATATGTACAAATATTTTTGACAAAGGCATAAAAATATTTTTGACAGTGACATTTAAGTGTCAATTACAAACATTTGAATTTTTTGCCTTGTAGTAGTTTGATCTGAGATTTTTTACATCAATTTATTTTATATGCATTTCTTTATCTCTAAATCTATAGAAGATATAATAATGAATTTATATTTATCGAATAAAGAATTTAACGTTCTTTAATATAAGTATTAACATAAAATTTCGATAAATAATATTTAGATGATTTTTTTCTTGTAACTACAACTTCCGGTTGTCCAATTGTTACCAAAACTTAATCAACCCTTCCCATTATTGTTAGATTGAGGAATCCGTAGTTAAAAATGTCTTAAGTCTTATAGTATTTGAGAAATCGTGAATCTAACATCCACACACACACACATACGGACATCATCGTAAAAATGTTATAATCGGATTCTAGAGACCTTAAAACGTGCTTATTCACTAAAATCTGGATATGCGATTTTTAGCATGAATACAATACCTCTCTTAGCGAGAGGTAATTGACAGCAGTCAAGACTCTCACTTGTTTAAATTCCGTTGGTGGCAAATATAAGCCACACTCTCATTGGCTAGGTCCTTTCGAACATCAGGGGTACGTTCTAAAACGCGGAGTAATGGGGTAAGAGTGCACTCTAGTCGTTCTAAAACACAGAGTGAAGTTAAATGGGTAACATTACATCGCATTTGTGAACGATGTGGTGTACACTCTGAGTGTTCTTTTCTTTCCTCACTCAGTCAGTGCGGTAATTTGTACCCGTCATGCGCAGTAGCAATGTTTATTGAAATCCACATGTTTTGAAGTGTTTGGCATTTGAGTTTTGTCTGTGATTTATTTGTTATTAAGTTCCTCTTTAATTTACATTTTTAAATTCATTTAATACGATATATTTCATGTCGTGCAAGCTATTTTACAATATTTTCTGTGATTTAATTGAATTTAAAACCTTCACTACTCTAAAGAAAGTACACAATAATGATTATTTCCCCATATCAAATATTTCGCCAATAAATCTAAAATAATAGCAACATAATTTTCCACTTAATATATAAAAAATACTGCTAATAATTGTATTTTCCAAATCCATTTTGAACTGACAAATGGAGTACACTCTTATTACGCTCTGCATCGTTCTAAATGAACAAGAGAAGAGAAATCACGTGATACTACATTCACTCTACCTTTACTCCACCTTTTCACTGCGTTTTAGAACGTACCCCAGGCGTTAGGGGAAGCGGAAATTCAAACACTATAATTTCAAAGGCAATTTTCTCATGAATAAAGATTAATACGAAAAAAATAAAAAATAGGGGTAAAATATTTTTTCTCATTCTTTCGGTTAAAGCAAAGAAGAAAAAACCGTGCAACACCTCATTATTACTTATAAATAAAACTATCGTAAATAAGTAACAAAGTTTTTATTTTTCTGAAGATAAGCGTGAAAACGAGCTGTAAAGTGGTGTCGTGTACGACGCCTCGTTGTGGTTATTGTAACAAATTTCACGTTGTGGTTCTAGGGTTAAACAACCTCAAATACAACCCCACGAAAACAGTAAAACAAACAAATGTCAATTAAATACAAAGCAGTGTTTTCAGAGTTTCTGTTGAAAAAAATACGACTTGAAATGAAAGCTTGAGCCTTGCAAGGTTAAGCGAAATGCAATGTAAACCCGCAGTGTGCCGGGTCAAAATTTTGGTTGTAAAA